>VSMD01091699.1:0-12896 GCA_008750895.1 Mirza zaza | reverse complement strand
GGTGTGTATGGGAGGGTGTGGGGGTGCAGGGTTGTATGGAGGGCTGTAGGGTATGTATGGGGAGGGTGTGGGGTGTAGGGTGTGTGTATGGGAGGGTGTGGGGGTGTAGGGTTGTATGGAGGGCTGTAGGGTATGTGGGGAGGGTGTGGGGGTATGGAGAATACGCACGGAGTGGGGGAGGGGTGAGGCACGTGTGTGATGTGGGGGACGGTATGGATGTACGTGGGGTCGAGGGGGAAGAGGTAGGGTGTCTGGCGCATGCGCAGATCGTGTGATCACCGGCTTTGGGCCCCTGGGCCCCTGTCCGGGACTGTCCCGACGTGGGGGTTAGCACCGAGTGAAGGTACTCACGCTATCAGACCGCGTGTCTGGCTTGCTGGTTAGGAAGCGGCGGCGGCAGAGGGACTGCGGGTGGGGCAGTGGACAGGGGTGCAGAGCCTCCCGTCCAGAGGAGGCAGAGCGCTTGCCCCAGCGTGGTGCGGGCCGCCGGGCGCCCGAGCCGGTCCCCGCGGACGCTGGCGCGGCCCTTTCTGCCTGACTTCCTTCGGGCCCGCTCCGAGCCGAGCAGGTGGCTGTCAGCTGCCCGCAGCCCACCGCCCACGCAGCCTGGCCCGGGCTCGCAGGCAGTCCCCCCACCTTTTCCGCAGACGCACCCCCACGTGGGGGCTGCCCGCCCTGCCTGCGGTGCGTGGGGTCATCCTGGGTACCAGTACCTGGGGCCCTCTGAGGACAGAGCTCTGGCACATCTGTGCTGAGTGTGTAATGGTGGAGGGAGAGCACAGGGCTGGGCCAAGACTGTTTCTAAGTGTCACCACCATGCTGGCCTCCCCGCATTGGGTCTGTGGCCCCTTCCCAGCTGTGTAGTGGCTCCAGCAAAAGACCCAGGGCAAAGCCACTTACCCTTAGTGGGCCTCCCTCCCCTCCTCCGTGACAGAACCGAGGAGCTTGTCATCGAGAAGAGGGAGAACCTTTCAGAAGTCTGAGAAAGGTGTGGCTGGGCATGGTGGTCATGGTTCTTGCCTGTCATCCGAGCACTTTGGGAGGCCCAGGTGGGAAGATCGCTTGAGGCCAGGAATTTGAGACCAGCCTGGGCAACATAGCAAGACCCTGTCTCTACAAAAATAAAACAATTAGCAGACATGCCGTTGCTTGCCTGTAGTCCCAGCTGCTTGGGAGGCTGCGGTGGGGGTCAGGGTCAGGGTGGGGGATCGCTGAGCCCAGGAGTTTAAGGCTGCAGTGAGCTATGGTGGGGCCACTGCACTCTAGCCTGGGAGACAAAGCAAGACCCTGTCTCAAAAAAAAAAAAAAAAGTCTGAGAAAGGTGCTACCAGAAAATACTCAAAGAATTGTGATTGAATGAATTTGGAGACCCTCGGTAAAAGCATTGGCCCCCAGCAGAGATATCGTCCTTCCAGAGGATGGTCTCGCTGTCATTATTTGGTGCCCTCTGGTCAGTCTGATGCCTTTGCAGATACCTGACATACATCCCTGTCCCCTTGCCATGGGGTTCAGCCCTCATCTGAAGTGCCCCTCGGCACTGCCTCCTTGTTCCTTGCAGACCCTGATGGGTGGGCCCAGCCCAGCTCGAAGACTTGGGGAGTCGGGACCCACTGTCCTCTCATCTCCTCTCTTCGGGGGACCCTCTAGGCAGAGCAGAGCCTTGTGGGTCTGTTCTGTCCTCACCTGGGTGCCCTGGCTGGATGGGAACAGCTGTGACCTGCTTTATGGACTCTGCCTAATGGGCCGGCCGACTCACCCACGCAGGAATCCCGGAGAACTGGATTCCGAGGGCATGAGACAGGGAAGCTGAACAGAGGCTGGAGGTGACACTTGACAGTCTGGGCTGCAGGAAGCGAACGTGCGTGTTGAAGCAAAGCTGAGCCGGAGGATGACGGGTGGGGGCGGGCAAGGACTAAAGAGAGCCGCTGTGTCCCCGTCTCCCAGCTTCCTTTCTACTCTGTGGCGTCCGCAGTATCTGCAGAGCGTCCCGGGCGTCCTAGATGTTGTTGGTTGCAAATGTTGAGGCGGTTTTTCTGATTTGGGATGGGCTGGTGTGAAGAAGTTTCCTCCTCTCGGTTGGAGGCCGAGGTTGGCAAGGAGAAGGCGTCCTGGGACCTGCCCTTTGCCCCTCCACCATCCTATCCCACCGCCTTTCTCTGGGAGGCCCAGGAGGCTGGAGGAGTCCCTGGCAACTACCATGGCCCTCAGAGGGAGCCTGCGGTGAACCGGACGGGCTGGTTCCCGGGCTGCAGCGGGAGGGAGGAGCGGGAGGAGGAAGTAGGAAGTGTGAACCAGACAGCGAGATGTGGCTGCTCTGGCTCCTGGGTTAGAAATCCGCACACTGCCAAGACTGCGCTTCCCTCTTTGCCAAACGTTCCATTCAGTGCGTTGCCAGCTCCCGGTCCTGGCCCTGAGATCCAACTTGCCGCCCTAGAGGAAGGAAGGTTTGTAGAGGAGCCGAGAGCCGCCTCACCTCTTCCATCCCTGTCTGTCCTCGTACTCAGAGCCCAGCATTTGCAAGGCTTCAGCGTGTGCCTGTGATCAGAGCCAGCTGACCAAGTACGTGTCTCAGCTGGAATCGAGGACCCCGGGGCTCTGAATTAAAGGCAGCCGTGCATGCATGTGACTCTATCTAACCATGTCCCGGCAGGCTCCTAGCACCTGTCCCTCTGCTCGTCTAGGACCCAGAAAGACTTTTTATAAAACTCTTGTATCCACTTTGGCTTTGAATTAGTAGAGAGTCCAGGGTATGCCCAGGGAATAGAGGGATGGGGGTAAGTCCTGGTAGGAAATGCTGAACCACGTGGGGCTGCTTTAGTTTGGCTAAGAAGATGCTAGAGAGGGGATGGATGCCTGAGTGGGAAGAAAACCCAAGCAGTTGTTTATCACCTAACGTTTGGAGCTAAAGGAGAGCTGCACAGAGGGGCCGGAACCTAGGCTAGATAAACTGAAGACCTTGTTGGTGGCCAGGCGCGGTGGCTCACGCCTGTAATCCTAGCACTCTGGGAGGCCGAGGCGGGCTGATTGCTCAAGGTCAGGAGTTCTAAACCAGCCTGAGCAAGAGCGAGACCTTGTCTCTACTAAAAATAGAAAGAAATTAATTGGCCAACTAAACACATATATATAAAAAATTAGCCAGGCATGGTGGTGCATGCCTGTAGTCCCAGCTACTTGGGAGGCTGGGGCTGGAGGATCGCTTGAGCCTAGGAGTTTGAGGTTGCTGTGAGCTAGGCTGATGCCTCGGCACTCTAGCCTGGGCAACAAAGTGAGACTCTGTCTCAAAAAAAAAAAAAGACCTTGTTGGTGCATGGGATTCAGTGATGGACATCAAAGAAGCGTATAGAGCTGTATAAAACCTGTGCGCTTTAAATAAGGAAGCAGGGATCAGATGCACGTCTGTTGGAGGCAGGGAGCTGTCCTACTTGACCTCCTTGATATACCTTCCTGCCGGAGGAGTCAGATTCCTGGCAGGGCATGCTGGTGTCCCCTGTTAGGCCGGGCTGTGGGGGCTGGGGGCAGGTGGAAGCGGCCAGCAGGTGTGGAGTGAGCTGTGGGACATGGGACCCTGGCTGCAAAGCCAGTGGGATTTGGGGTATGGGTGAGTGTGGGTTCTGGGGGATGGACAGAGGCAGGGGTCCTCTCTGAAGAGAAAACACTGGAAGCCAAAGGGGTTAATTCCTTACAGCCTCCAACCCCTTGACCCTGTCCGCCCTGAGGGGAGGTGCTGAGGGTCCCTTCCTAGGGCAGTCCTAGAACTGAGCTCTCTGCTCTTAGGAAGAACTGCTGAGTATCAGTCAGGATACCCAAGGCTGAGACCCTCGGTATTTTTCACCGCCTTGTCTGATAGCTCTCCATTTTCCCTGCTCGGTGAATATGTTCCGAGACATGCAGTGCCTTTCCACAATTAAATCGGCCCCAAGGGGGGATTTAATTATTTATGCATATATCTATCATCTTTGAGAGATTATAAGCTCCCTGGAATTGTGCGATGGTCATTTGAATACTAGTCTTTGTGTGTACATTTGCCTGGCGTGGCATGTGGCTGGTACTCAGCACCCACTGGGAAACAAGTCTGTGGTTCAGGATGCAGGGAGGAGATTACCCAGACTTATTTAGATTCTCCCAGTCCTAGGCAGAACAACTCTGATACGGTGCCCTCCAGAAAGACAGCAGGAAGCCTTTCTAGCCGCTAGCTTCAGTGCTGGCCCCTGGGCCCCCTCCTTCTCTGGCCTGGGGACTGAACAGAGCCAACTCCACTGGAGGGAGTGCCCTCTCCTCCCTCTCCACCCTTTGACTCTGGACCATTGTGTCACTCTGCCCTGATCCCATTTCCTCCCCTGCCAGCCGCCCCCAGCCAGCTGCGGGCAGCCGTGGGGACTAAGTTCGGTGCCTGGTGCTGCTTAGACCCTGGCACCAATCTGCTTGGCCACAAGCATGCCCTCTTCCTTCATCAGCTGACTGCCTGGTGCTTTTTGGGGTCCCTTTACCCAGGTCCTTGTCTTTCTAAGAGTCCTGAAACCCTGGTTTGTGGCGTCAAAGCCAGCGGCACGTGTGAATCACCTGAGGGGCTTCTGAAACTTGCTGAGTCCAGGGAGTCACCTCACCGAATCAGAACCACCAGGGGATGTGCCAGGAGTTTGTGTGTTTAAAAAACTTCCCAGATGACAATCTTGGTCATTCAAATGTGGACTGGATGTTAGATAATATTATTGTGTCAACGCTAAATTTTGTGGGTGTGCTAATGGCATTGTGTTTATGTAAGAGGATTTCCTTGTTCCTAGGAGAGTCAAGCTGAAGTTTTTAATGATTAAGCAGAGAAAGAGAGAGAGCAAATGTGGGGAAATGTTAACAATTAGTACATGCAGGTGGTGAAAGGAAACTGGCTGTCTTGGACCTTTTAGACTGTTTCCATCTGCTCCCTAAGAGATGGGCAACCAGGAGAGAACGTAGCCAGGGTGAGCAAGTTGCACGACATCAGGAGGCGCCGTTCACGTGGTTTTCCTTGTTGTTTTCAGGGGGTGTTCACTCACATAGAATACAATGTGTGGGGTGTTCCCTGGGGTTGAGCTGCATAGTAGTGGTGGCCCCAGTCACCTCCTGGATGGGCTGCAGATCTGCTCTTCTTCTTCCCTGGGATCTACATGGCTGTTTGCTTTTTTTTTTTTTTTTTTTTTTGAGACAGAGTGTTGCTTTGTTGCCCAGGCTAGAGTGAGTGCCGTGGCGTCAGCCTAGTTCACAGCAACCTCAGACTCCTGGGCTCAAGCGATCCTCCTGCCTCAGCCTCCCGAGTAGCTGGGACTACAGGCATGCGCCACCATGCCCGGCTACTTTTTTCTATATATATTAGTTGGCCAATTAATTTCTTTCTATTTAGAGTAGAGATGGGGGTCTCGATTTTGCTCAGGCTGGTTTTGAACTCCTGACCTTGAGTGATCCGCCCGCCTCGGCCTCCCAGAGTGCTAGGATTACAGCCGTGAGCCACCATGCCCAGCTGGCTGTTTGTTTTTTTCACAGAATCCCTAGTAGCCCTTGAGGACTAAGGGAATAGAGCGATTTCAACACAGCAGAGGCTGAAAAGGAGGAGGGAGGCAGGAAACCTGAGACCCTGATGCCTAAAATACTTTGCGTGTGTCTCCTACCTCTGGAAAATGAAATCTGGGTCTCGAGTTCTTGGAGGAAGCCAGCCTCTTCCTGCTGCTCCCGCCTTTCTCCTTTGCCTCTCTGGACTCCCTGTGCCTGGCTGCTCTCTGAACCTCAGCTTCCCCTTGGGGGTGGCTCTCCTGGTCCTGTGGGGGATGCCGTGTGACCCGCCAGCATCTCTCAGCGTCAGGCTGAGCTGACTGCTGGGCTTTCTGGAAGGAGCAGCTGCCAGTGTGGCCCTGTGTGAGGTCTCTCCGCGGGCTGGGCTTCTTTCCCTGTGTGGCTGAGACAGTCTAGTGGTGTCCTGGCCCAGAGCCAGGGGGACGGTTGTCAGAAAGGGGTGGCTCGTCTTTCCTCCATCTGAACTGCAGTCTGGAAGGAGCCTCAGGTGCGGGGCCTGCTCGGATCACTCTTGGGCCTTTCCTTCTGTTTCCTATGACTTTGGAGTCCTCTGAGACTTTTTTTTTTTTTTTTTTTTTTGAGACAGAGTCTTACTTTATTGCCTAGTCTAGAGTGAGTGCCGTGGCATCAGCCTAGCTCACAGCAACCTCAAACTCCTGGGCTCAAGCAATCCTGCTGCCTCAGCCTCCCAAGTAGCTGGGACCACAGGCATGTGCCACCATGCCCAGCTAATTTTTTCTATATATATTAGTTGGCCAATTAATTTCTTTCTATTTATAGTAGAGATGGGGTCTCGCTCTTGCTCAGGCTGGTCTCGAACTCCTGAGCTCAAAGGATCCACCCATCTCGGCCTCCCAGAGAGCTAGGATTACAGGCTTGAGCCACCGCGCCCGGCCCCTCTGAGACATTTGAATTAGCGGACCAGTAGGTCCGAGTCAAAGAATCCCAGAGCTGGAAGGCACTTTGTGTGGTTTCTTTGTCCATTTGTGCACCTGCCTTGCAGACGCCAAACCTGGCCTGATCCTATTGGAACGCAGTCCTGTGTTATAAGGACCTTAAGATCCCGATTGCCCGTCTCCACATCTAGCAACTCTTTACCACCAGAAAGTTATGTATTCACAATCTACTGAAAGTACATTTTTCTCAGTAGAGACAAGGTAAATTTGGAACTTGAGGAGCTCAGTAGGGGTTGACAGTTCCAGGAACATGTAATTTTGAATAAAACATTTTCAGACCATGTTTGAGATACACAGTTTGCTATGGGAAGCATAAAGAAGGGGTCCAGTCTGGGGGTTCAGAGAAGGTTTCCTGCAGAACACGCTGAGCAATGTCTCAGGAGGGTGAGTTACAGTCACACGGGCACACCCAGGAGAAGGAAAAACTTGACCCAAATCACAGAGGTAGCAGATACATGGTGACGAACGGTTGATTTTAAGAGGGAGAGGGGGGCTGCGATGAAGGTCTTATGGAGGAATCAGAGAGCCTTTGGAGGTTTTTAAGCAAGGAGGGGGGTGATCAGATTTATATTTTAGGAAGAGCTCTCAGGCTGCTGTGTAGAGAAAATCTTGGCCAGGTGCGGTGGCTCACCCCTGTAATCCTAGCACTCTGGGAGGCCGAGGCGGGTGGATCACTCAAGGTCAGGAGATCGAAACCAGCCTGAGCAAGGGCAAGACCCCATCTCTAGTAAAAATAGAAAGAAATTAATTGGCCAACTAAAAATGTATATATAGAAAAAATGAGCCAGGCATGGTGGTGAATGTCTGTAGTCTCAGCTACTAGGGAGGCTGAGACAGGAGGATCGCTTGAGCCCAGGAGTTTCAGGTTGCTGTGAGCTAGGCTGAAGCCACAGCACTCTAGCCCAGGCAACAGAGTGAGACTCTGTCTCAAAAGAAAAAAGAAAAACAAGAGAAAGTCTTGAAAGGGGAGAGCTTAGGAGGAGGAAGAACTGTTAGAAGGCCATTGTAATAGCCCAAGTGAGAGAAGATAAAGGCTTGAATTAGGGCAGCCGCAGTTAGGGTAGAAAGAAGAACCAGCTTTGGGAAGTCTTGCAGAGGAAAAGTTGGCAGGCCTGGGCAATTGGATATGGGGAGAAAGGGAAGAGGCAGGTGTCTAGGGTGGCTGTAAGGTTTCTGGCTGGGGCAACTGGGCGGTGCCAATGACTGCCTGGGGAACCGGGAGCAAGGAGCAGGTTGTAGGGAGGAGAGAAGACGATTATTCCACTTTGGACATTTGGATTTTGAGGCATGCGTGGGTGTATGAACTTGAAGGAGAGAACTGCATTTGGAATCATCCACATGTGAGTAGTATGACTAGGAAACAAGAATAGATGGGATTTCCCAAGCAGAAAGGGTAGGGAATTCACAGTGGGCTGAGGATGGAATCCTGAGCCAACACCAACATGTCAGGGTGGTCAAAGGAAAAGGGAGACAAAGAAGGAGGTGGAGAACAAGGAAAAATAGCATCATGAAAGCCTGAGGGGAAAGGGCTGAAGGAGGAAGGGAATGGCTGCAGGGTCAGATGCAGTGTCTGGCAGAGAGAAAGGCCTGCTGGGCCGGGCAGCCTGGGTGTCGCTGTGGGGGCGGCTTTAGTGGGATGTTGGGGGTTGACGCCAGATGACAGTGAGTTAAAGAGAAAGTGGGAAGGGAGACACTTGATATATCTGCTGTCGTCTACTGTCTCAGGAAGCTTGGCTGAGAAGGGAAGGAAGAACAGAGAGGACAAAAAGTCAAGGGCGGCCGGGCCCCGTGGCTCACTCCTGGAATCCTAGCACTCTTGGAGGCCAGGCAGGAGGATCGCTTGAGGTCAGGAGTTCAAGACCAACCTAAGCAAGAGGGAGACCCCGTCTCTACTAAAAATAGAAAAAATAGCCGGGTGTGGTGGTGCACACGCCTGTAGTCCCAGCTACTCCGGAGGCTGAGGTAGGAGGATGGCTTGAGCCTAGTTTTTTTTGTTTTGTTTTGTTTTTTGAGACAGAGTCTCGCTTTGTTGCCCAGGCTAGAGTGAGTGCCGTGGCGTCAGCCTAGCTCACAGCAACCTCAAACTCCTGGGCTCAAGTGATCCTCCTGCCTCAGCCTCCCGAGTAGCTGGGACTACAGGCATGCGCCACCATGCCCGGCTAATTTTTTCTATATATATTAGTTGGCCAATTAATTTCTTTCTATTTATAGTAGAGACAGGGTCTCGCTCTTGCTCCGGCTGGTTTTGAACTCCTGACCTCGAGCAATCCACTTGCCTCGGCCTCCCAGAGTGCTAGGATTACAGGCATGAGCCACCGCGCCCGACCAGAGCCCAGGAGTTTGAGGTTGCTGTGAGCTAGGCTGATGCCAGGGCACTCTAGCACAGGCGATATAGAGCAAGACTGTCTCAAAAAGAAAAAAGTCAAGGGCAGGTGTTTAGGGTTTTTCCTTTCTTTTTAAGGGTGGAAGAGGTGTGTTTATGTGTTGGGCAGAGAAGCCACATTGAGGAGAAGAGGCTGAGGGTACAGGAGAGGGAAGGGAAATCCACGCAGCTTTGTCCTGGAGAAGATCAAGTGGATGGAGCAAGAGGGTTGTGCCTCAGCAGGGGGTGGGAACCTGCCTTCTCCTGAGACTAGAATGAGGAAAGTGATGCTGATGCAAGCATGGATTAGTTAGAGTTGGAAGAGAGGCAGGAAGTTGAGAGACAATTTTTTCCAATGGCCTCAGTTTTCCTCCTCACAATGGTGCCTGGCTAAGGCAAATCTTAATATGCTGCTTGTCCCAGCTCAGGGCTGAAAATACACAATCATTCCTTGGATTCGAGGCTTAAGCTCAGTTCCACTTTGAGCACTGATCGAGCGTCTCCTATCTGTAAGGCACTGGGACTCCTTTTCCTGGGGCCAATTGCCCAGCTCCAGGAAGCCAGGCTCTGGGTATGCCCATCTGCTCATCCTGCTCCTTTGAATTTCAAATAGCAAGACTCTCTCATGCCTCTGCGGATAAAAGGTCATCCATAAGGAGCTGTGGAAAGGCAGAGAAAGTCAACAGAAAAATGAGCAAACAGATGCTTTGGCTACCCCGAGGCTGGGCTTGGGCTATTCCCTCTTTGGGGACCTACTTCCTAAGAACGATGGTTGTCAGCCATGGCCAGCCATGGCCCTTCAGCTGCACCCCGGTCCTGGGAGGGCACCCTAGGCTAAGGGATATCTTTGTCCTAATTTATTTAGAATCTAAAGACACTTGCCACTCAAGAATCTATCTGAACCATTTTTCTATTGATGTTTTCAACTGTTTTTATTTATTTATTTTTTTGAGATAGAGTCTTGCTTTGTTGCCCAGGCTAGAGTGAGTGCCGTGGCATCAGCCTAGCTCACAGCAACCTCAAACTCCTGGGCTCAAGCGATCCTCCTGCCTCAGCCTCCCAAGTAGCTGGGACTACAGGCATGCGCCACCATGCCCGGCTGATTTGTTCTCTATATATTAGTCGGCCAATTAATTTCTTTCTATTTATAGCAGAGACGGGGGTCTCGCTCTTGCTCAGGCTGGTTTCGAACTCCTGACCTCGAGCAATGCGCCCGCCTCGGCCTCCCAGAGTGTGTCCTAATTTATTTAGAATCTAAAGACACTTGCCACTCAAGAATCTATCTGAACCTTTTTCCTATTGATGTTTTCAACTTTTTAATCGCGAGGAATAACGTTTCCTACGTTTGTTACCTGTTGGGTGAAGCAGTACAATGGGATGAACAATGTTTGATGATTTTATGAAATTGTGAGCGTCTTGGCTGTTGGTGCTAAATGTCAGAAGTGACTACTTCACACTTAACCTCGCCCAGCCTAATCGCAAACACACGTATAGACATAGGTCTGTGGTTCTCAGCTTCCGACATAGGCGACAGTCTCCTGGGGCCGTTTTGAAAATCCCATCGCCCTACCACAGACCAATGAAATCAGAATCTCTTGAGAGCCTCTGGGCATCTGCACTTTTAAGACGTCACCAGGGCTGAGAACCAGGGGGCCAGGCTGTCCATGCTGTTGCAACCATTGGTTCTGTACTTCTCATGTTTTCATGTCAGGCTTCTAGAAAAAAGCGGTACCAATGCTAGGAGGGGCTGCTGGTAGCCAGAGGCAGCAGCCCTGGGGGTCCTGTCCGGCTTTCTGAGGTCCGGGAGGCGGAAATCAGCATTTTGGCACACCTGTCATCCATCAGGCATCTGGGTCTCACCTGTTGCTAAGCTTTGTTTTATTGCACATAATGGTGTATTTTGGGAGGTTCCCAGTTAATCATAAGGCATGTTTAACAGGGCTCCACTGTACTCTTCATTTACAGTTTCATTGGGGTATAGTTGACATACGATAAACTAATACATATTTCAAGTGTACAATTTGATAAGTTTTGACATGGGAGTAGACCAGCGAAGTCGTTACCACAGTCAAGATAATGACCGTACTCATCGCCCCCAAAAATTCCCTTACGCCCCTTGGTAATCCACCCCTCTTTCTACTCCTTCGCTGTGTAACTACTGATTTGCTTCTTGTCACTGTGGATCAGTTTGCATTTTCCAGAATTTTATGTAAATGGAATCATACAGACTCATACTCTTTTGTCTCTGGCGTCTTTTACTCAGCATAGCTGGGGTTTTTTTGGAGACAGAGTCTTACTCTGTTGCCAGGGCTAGAGTGCCATGGCGTCAGCCTAACTTACAGCAACTCCTGGGCTCAAGCAATCCTCCTGCCTCAGCCTCCCGAGTAGCTGGGACTACAGGCATTGCAACTATGCCCGGCTAATTTTTCTATATATTTTTAGTTGGCCAATTAATTTCTTTCTATTTTTAGTAGAGACGGGGGTCTCGCTCTTGCTCAGGTTGGTTTCGAACTCCTGACCTCGAGCGATCTGCTGGCCTCGGCCTCCCAGAGAGCTAGGATTACAGGCATGAGCCACCGCACCCGGCCAGAGGACACCTATATTAGATGGATGGGTAAAGTGGTCTTGGTGTCTCTTTTTCCTTCCATCTTTTGTAAGTGCTAAAGAAACAGGCACTGGCCCGGATCATGTTACCTAAATCAGAGTGTGAATCCCTCTTTGTGCCCGAACGACTGATATTTCTACCTCTCCCTCGCAGGTGCCCAGACACCATGCCACAGCCCCCCAGCCCTGACGTTGGCAGGAAGTAGACTTCCTTGGCTCCTCTGTCCCCCGTCTTCACCATGTCTTCGACTCAGGGCAATGGGGAGCACTGGAAGTCCCTGGAGTCGGTGGGCATCAGCCGCAAAGAGCTGGCCATGGCCGAAGCCCTGCAGATGGAGTATGACGCTCTGTCCCGGCTCCGGCACGACAAGGAGGAGAGCAGAGCCAAGCAGAGCACCGGCCCCTCTCTCATCAGCTGGGATGAGCCTGCCTTGGACTTCTACAGCAAGCCCACAGGAAGGCGGGCCGACCTCAAGCTCTTACGCGGTCTCTCTGGCTCCGATCCTACCCTCAACTACAACTCGCTCTCCCCACAGGAAGGGCCGCCCGACCACTCTACCTCCCGGGGCCCCCAGCCTGGCCCGGATCCCTGGCCCAAAGGCTCCCTGCCTGGAGATTATCTCTACATTTTCGATGGTTCAGATGGGGGACCCTCTTTGTCCCCAGGACCCGGGGACACAGGTGACTCTTGCAAGAAACTGTCCCCACCTCCTCTGCCTCCCCGCGTCTCCATCTGGGACACTCCTCCCCTGCCTCCCAGAAAGGGGGCCCCCTCGTCCTCTAAGATCTCCCAGCCCAACGACATCAACACTTTTCCTCTGGGCGGATCACCGCCGGACAAACTGCTCGGGCACGGGATCCTGGAAGAGGAAGAGTTGCCGGGAGGTGGGGGTCAGGGGCGCCTGCTGGGGTCTGTGGACTACGACGGTATCAATGACGCCATCACAAGGCTCAACTTGAAGTCAACCTACGATGCAGAGATGGTGCGGGACGCCACCAGGAGCTGGAAGGAGGGCCGAGGGCCCCTGGACTTCGGCAAGGACACCTCTGGAAAGCCCGTGGCCCGGAGCAAGACCATGCCCCCGCAGGTGCCCCCCCGCACTTACGCCTCCCGCTATGCCAACCGGAAGAATGCGACACCTGGCAAGAACCACCGGATTTCCGCGGCTCCGGTGAGGGCCTTGTTGTGTTTCCTCTTCCTCCCTCCCTCCCTCCCTCCCTCCCTCCCTCCCTCCCTCTTTCCTTCCTTCCTTCCTTCCTTCCTTCCTTCCTTCCTTCCTTCCTTCCTTCCTTCCTTCCTTCCTTCCTTCTTTCCTTCCTTCCTTCCTTCCTTCCTTCCTTCTTTCCTTCCTTCCTTCCTTCCTTCCCTCCCTCCCTCTTTCCTTCCTTCCTTCCTTCTCTCCCTCCCTCCCTCCCTCCCTCCCTCCCTCCTT
>VSMD01091696.1:0-11316 GCA_008750895.1 Mirza zaza | reverse complement strand
CAGCTGTGAACCCCGCTTCCCCACTCACCAGCTGTGAACCCCGCTTCCCCCCCACTTACCAGCTGTGAACCCCATTTCCCCACTCACCAGCTGTGAACCCCGCTTCCCCACCCGCGCAAAGGTTCTGGGAACACAGACGTGGCCATATAAGGTGCAGGTTACACCAAAGTCAGCCTCTACAATGAGTTGCGACCGCACCCACCCCAGGCTCTATTCATGGGACAGAACGAGGACTCTGATGTTCTCCCACTGTCAGGGGCTTCATGGCCTTGGGTCGGACCAACAGAGTTCGACCTGGGAAGCCAAGTCTGGTCCCAATCCCAGCGCAGCAGGGGAACTGGGTTTGGCAGAGACAAACACGAGACGCTCTGATGACACAGTGGCCCCTCTGCTCTCTTCCGACCTGCGGCCCTTCGCCCAGCTCCAGTCTATTTCTGTTGTTTCCTGAGTTCTCCTTCGCCCACTGATTTCCTTTAGTATCTGCCTACTCTTCCTTTCTCACATTCTTGGTCTTCGGCTTTTTCCTTAGATCCGGCTGACTCACTCGACTCACACACAAACGCCGAATGCAATACGAAGAAATGCGGGGACAACTCAGTGGCTCGGGAATGCGGGGAGCAGCGGCCTTGGGGAACAAACCTCTAATCAAAGCCTTTGGTCCATTCCTCTCCTCTGGGTGTACCCACTACTGAATTGTCCCTTGCATTCCCCGTCCCAGGCCACTCTCCTGAGGGTAGTCCTCAACCCTGTCTTTGTTGTCACACAACCTGAAAGGCGGCAGCTGAACCTGCAAAGTCCAAGCAAGACCCCACGCCCAGAGGTTCCTGTCTTTCACAAATAGTCTCCCTGAGCAAAGATAATGTAACACAGTGGCTAAGAGCAAGGGCTATGGACCCACATGGTCTTGGGCTCAAGTGCCGACCATACCACATAGCAGTGACATAACCAACCCCAAACTAAGCTCTCCAAGCCTCTACCTGCGCACCTGTAAACTGAGGCACATTAATGCTGAACTCACTGGGCTGTTACTGCACAAGGATGTAGCAAGCCGTCCAGATGGAGGGTTATGTGCTGTCAGCCCCACAGAATGCTACGAAGCTCCCCTAGAAATTGCCTATAAATGTCACGACCGCTTCAGAGAAACAGGCGCTCGTGAAAGGAAAACCTCCTGGTTCAGGCTCGACTAATTCAGAACGTGAGCACTCTCAGAGGCTGGGTGGATGAGGTGGTTTACAAATCAACAAAGAAAGGATTTCGGAAGGAGTATTTAGGCTTTGTAAAAAAAAAAAATAGCTGAAAAGAACCCTCTGGTATATCAGATGTCAACTTCTTGGGGAGGTCAGTCCCCAAGCACTGATTTATTCAGGAAGAACCTCTGTTCCACAATGCTAGGTTTAGTTCTGATAGATTTATTTGCCTCAAGTAACAAAACAGCATTTTGTGAGGGTTCTAGATGCGACTTCCCCAGCTGGGGCTCAATGAGTGAGATTCCACTACAGAACTCTTCTCGATCTTTGGCAGGCATGGACGGCGCTTGGTGTCTGGAAGGTGAGGTGAGCAATGTACGGTACACAGTCACTGAGGAACGGCTGTCAGATCACCCCGCCCGGGGGATCGCACGGCAATTAATTCCGGCTTTGACTTGTACATCCCAGCATCCTGCCTCACGAGGACCCAGCCTGGCCCTCCAAGGTCTTCCTCTGAGCTCAGGCCTGCGCCGGGCATGATTTCTGTCAGCCTCGAGACTGGCTGCCCCCCACAACCCCACCCCTCATGTTCCACGGGCTCCTGGGAGGAGAGCACGTGGTATCTCCTGTCTAGTCGCCATCACTTCCCAACTCACATAGTCGAAAAACTAACAGAAACCGTGACACTGACGTGGCAAACAGGTGTCGCCTGGACTCGAGGACGGACTTTCTTTAGTCTTTACAAAACGAACAGCATCTTACTGTTCAGACCTACGACTGCCTGAGTGAGGACAGGAGGGCCTGCCTGCTTTCTCCCTCCCAGTCTATTCCAGAAGGTGCCCGGGAAAACTCCACCTGACCCCACCAGTCAGCACACCCTTCCTTCCTTCTCATTCCTCCTCTCTCCAGCCACCGGGAGGTGCCGGCCTCCCCTCAGGCAGGCCACTTGTCACACACGAGTGTGTGCAGACGCCGGCAAAGGCCACTCCTGCCCTCTCCACTGGCCTTTGCTCCCACGCCAGGGTGTGCCAACAGCCTCCCGAGAGCGTCCAGTTGGGGGCACAGCCACCTCGGGTGGGCAGCTACTGCGGGGGGGGGGGGGGGGGGGGGGGGGAGGGACGGGAGAGCCACAGCACACATCTCCATGGCAACCAAACACTCACGGTCCAAGGAGGAAACAATGCAGCAGAGGGAAAAAGAGATGCACGTACAAAGACGTTCGTTCGTTAGGGCTGCCTGTGCTAACCTACAAACCCCAAACGAGCTGAACGCCATAAAACTGCGGCACAATTCGGTTGATGACCACGTATATGTTAAAATTACGATGAATTTGTGGCATCACTTAAATCCAAAGGGATACAACACTGTTTACAGACTATGATCATGACTCTAAAAAAATGTGCTACAATGCTCACATAACAGGTTTCTGTCTTTAAAAATTTTCCTTATGGTTGTTAGGTTGTTCTCGAAGCTAAACATGAAGTAAACGTCGCTGCTTCTTGTCTGCAGGTGGGGAAACGTGCATATCCGTGTAGAGGACCCTGTCCTGGTGCCCCGAAGAACGTGCACATAGGCAAAGGTCTGTCTGCGTCTTGGTGGGACATCGTGTAGCCTTCCTGAACACAAAAGGATGTGACGCTGTCTCCCATCTACGTCCCTATCTCCCCTGGGGGCCTGTCACCGGGACACTGTCTCGTCTCTAAGGAGGTGGGTGGCTTTCTGTCTGCCCTCGGAAGAGAGCTGTGGACTCTGAAACCACTTGGCGGCAGTCTAGAATTGCATCTCGGACTCTGCGACTTGCAATGCTGTCATTGGCCCCTTTTGTTTCAGTGTCGATCTCTTTGGTATGCGGGACAAGGGCCAGGAAGCTGGCACCTTTGGCTTGTTATTCTGCTTGTTGTCTATGTAAGTAACAAACTCTGCCTGAACCTAAAAGTAGCTTGTTGTATCTCGGCTTGCTTTGTAAGTGCTTGTGAGCTTGACAGTATCCCACCATTACGTTTTAATGCAGTATCGGTGAAATCCAAGAAATGTGTGTGTGTATACCCACAGATTTATATTAATACATCTACCATGCATACATAAAATCTAGCTTTACATGCCATATATATGGTGTTTTAAGCTAGATTATTTTCATAAATGAAACGGAAAAATAAGAAAACATGCATATACATATATACCCAGACATACACTCACCAGGCTCCTCTATCAACAATCAAAATTTGATAAAGTACAAAGAAAACACCCTTCTTTTTGCTTGGCTACGTGGAAACAAATCAGAGGAGGGAGAACCAGAAAAACGGGGACCTACATGCCGAAGCCCTGGATTCTGGCCCCAGCTCCATGGCCAGGCTGTAGACCTTGAGAAATTCTCTTCCCTTCTCTGCCCCCATTTTCCCTTCTGAGAGAGGGGAGGGACTGAATGAGCCTGGCCCCCAGCTGTGCTGTCTCCAAGGCGCTGAGGCTCACAGAGACACACTCGAGGACCCGCAGGGCCAGAACACAGACCACTTGGGTGCCTCCTCCTCCTGCTGAAAGCTGAGTAAAAAGGCAGCAACAAGTTAACCGAACAAAAAGCAAATTACTTCTAGCGTCCAACTGAAGTTGCTCAGGCACACGCCTGGGTCTCCAACACTCCAATTGGTCCCTACCACTGGAGAGGAGTGGGACAGTCACACAAAAGGAGTTTGTGCAATGCCACCGTGCTCTTTTGGATTGAGTCCCAGTCCTCGTTCCTTCAGCAACTCTGTCCTAGGACCTGGTGTGCTGGCACCCGAGCCACAGGGAGTGTGGTTCACAGTCTGTGTGATGACACCAACAAGAGAGCAGAGTATGCCAAATTCAGGAGAAAAGTTTCCTTCCTGCTAGGGGAACAGGGAAGGCTTCCAGGAAAAAGAGGTATTTGAGTGGGTCTTAGGCTAGACAGAATTTAAATGTATAAAGTGCGTGGGGAGAGGAGAGTCTAGGATTCTAGTGTGATCAGAGGCATGGAAGTGGAGAAGAGAAAGCTGACTGTGATAGGAAGCAGGAAGTGGCATGACAGGGACCAGACCACAAAGGCCTTAAATGCTAGACCAAGCAAAAACCCAAAACAGCTCTTCCGTAAGTGTCTATGCTTGTCACAATTTGAAGCAAGATAAACTCATCCCATTAAGGAATAGACAGTTATTCAAGCAGATGCAGTTGGAACCAACTGACTCATCTACAATGGATTGAATGTTTATGTCTCCCTAAAATTCACATGTTGAAATCCTAACCTCCAAGGTGACGGTATTGGGAGGTGATTAGGTCAGGACGGCAGAGCCCTCACGAATGGGATTAGTGCCCTTATAAAAGAAACTCCGGAGAGCTCCCCTCTACCATGTAAGGACAGAGAGAGAAGACGGCCATCTATGAACCAACCCTCACCAGACACCAAATCTGCCGGCACCCTGATCTTGAACTTCCAGCCTCCAGAACTATGAGAAATAAATTTCTGTTGTTTACAGCCACCCATTCTATAGTACTTTGTTATAGCAGCCAACATTCATCAACAGGCACCCCTCTCCCCAAAACAGCTTCCCTAATTCAAATGATAATTGCTTGAACTGAAAAACAGCCTCTACTTAATATTTACTTTCTTTTTCCTGGAAAATAGAGCAAATATTGAGAAACAGTTACAGAAGTCAAAGTCAAAGATAAATTTTAAAAGAGGGTCTGACCATAACTCTCATACAGGTAAAAAACAAGCACACGTCAAAGATTTCAATTAACTCATCAATTAACGAGGAAACCAATAAGATGTTACAACTGGGAAAATGCAAAGACCCATATGTATATAGGCCATCAGGAATGCTGAAATAAATTTGCTCAATAGATGCACAAATGGTTAATCTCCACAGGGCAACAATCAACCACATCTCCACCAGCCACAGTTTGCACTGCTATGACAAGAATCACGTGCATTACCATCAATATTCTACAAACAACAGAGAGTAACACAGTTCAAAGACAAGGAAAGACCCAGAGACCAAGAGAATCAGATAACCATACAACTCCTAGATTTCCACTGAGGACACTAACTAGGCTTTTTGATCCATCTCAAAGTCTGTCCCAATTTTTCTCTACAAAGGTCAATACTCACTGATGTACAAACCATAAGCTCTCAGGCATGTGTGCTAGGGAAATCACAGTGAAGACTGAAGTGTGAGGTTTAGAACTCAGGCATACACATGGACCATCAAGGCTCGGCAGGTGAGGGTGCAGGTCCACGTCCACTGGTTAACGCTATATTGGGAATCAGAGGATCTCTGACTGTGCTGCAAACCAGCTGTGAGCACATTCCTCCTCCTCCCCCTCCTCTTCCTCCAGGAAGGAGGCTTCTGTAATGAGGAGCCTGGCACCACGCCAGTGGTGCTTATCCCTGACCACACCCTGGAAGTACCTGAGCAGCTTTGAAAAAATACACTTGTACCACTCTAGAAATTCCACCCCTACAGCTTCTGATTCCCCTGGTTGGGGTGGGGCTGGGGCAGCCCTGGTTTTTTAAATCTCCCCAAGTGATTCTAAGGAGCAGCCAGGATTGAGAACCATCGGGCCAGATGGTAGGAAAGACTCCTCCGTCCCTGACACTCTGTGACCTTGTTGTAACACTTCCTTTTCACTGAGAGCTGCTAGCCTTGGTACAGAATTAGAGAACACCAGCAGGACATTTTCCAAAAATGCTCCTCAAAATTAACCTTGGATAGAAACCAGTAAACAAGCCCAATCCATGATTTGGGCAGACTTGGCAAACATCCTACAATGAGTCTTCCACTGGGAGCAGTTGCCATCAATTCAATTCAGTCTCCTGATTTGCTGCTTTAATCAAAATGCATTTCCCAGAGCAGAGAGATGCCCACAGATATGTGCTAATAAGCACCAGCACACGTGTGGTGTGCACACACTCACGCCTCATGCTCGTACAGCAGCCTCCAAATCAAAGATTGGGGATCAAAAAGCTATAAAGTGGCCCACCTTGCACTGGGGTAACTGAGTATTGAGTCACTTTTGGTTGGCTGGTCCCCGCAGTGGGGGAGATATCTGACAAAAGGGCAGTCATGGTAAATCCCAGAGCTTCCCCTAATCTTCTGAGACCTCTGCAATGCATTACAACCTTGATGTTATCAAGGATCACTCTGAACCCACTAGACTTATCACCAAAGTCACAGGCAATCTTTGGTACTTTGTGACAACCTTACCCTGACTGGGCTTGAGTTGGTGGTAAGAAACTCTGCTCTGAAAGACACTGTCCTTTCTGTGGACCATGGAAGGCCGCAGGCCAAGCGTCTCCAGGAAAGATGATGTTCCCTCTACTCCCTTTCTCAGTCTGCATGTTCCTTACCCCCCACACCCACACCCCCACCCACACCCACACTTACTGCAGGCTGCACAGGTGAAGCACGTGTCGTGGTAGAGGTTCCCCATGGCCTGGCAGGCCTGGCCGGCCCCAAACACCCCTTTGCTGCATTTCACACAGGCTCCTGCAAGGGCAAGAACACGCCAGTGAGTCAGGAGGGAACCGGGGTAAACTGAGTCATTGAAAAGCCCATGAACAAAGCGAGATGCCATCCCATCACCAAATTCCGTGGAGTACTCTTTTGAAATACCTTTCGCTCACTCTCCCTCTATCACCGTTTCAACAATAGTTCTTTCATCTGCAGAAAACAGCCGCCAGGCTGGACTTCAGGCCCGCTCACCCCGCCCCATGCTGCCCACCACACTGCCATGCAATGTTTAGAATACCCCGGCAAGGTCAACTGAGGTATCCCAAAGGCTCCCACTATTTATAAGACAAAGTCAAGAAAAGAAAAAAATGCACCATGACTATACTATGCCAAGCATACAGGTCGAGTAATTAAAACTAAATTATTCCCTGTAATTCGCAGTGAGAACCACCAACTAGGATTTATTATCCTCACTTTTTCCAAGCAGTATCAGGCCCCAAGCCCCAGGTTTCCAGACTGCAGCCAGTGCTCCTCCTGCCCTTGCAGCATCAGCCCCGACCCCAGACAAGGCCCACTGGGATTCACTCTTACCCTTTGCTGATGGGCCCTGCCTGCTACACCCTCCTCCCACCCTCCTGTCCACTCACGTTCTGAGGCCTTCCTCTCGGCTTTCCCCACGACCATTCCTCCACCCTTCCTCCACCTCGCCAGCTCTCTGGCTCCCAAGGCAGCTTGATGAACCAGAAATTAAAAGATCCAGGTTTTAACCTTGAGCCTCCCGCCCACTCACCACTCATGTGGTTTGGGTTAACCCGATAGGGCCTCTGAATGTTGGTTTCTTAATTATGAAACAGATTCAACAAGCCATGATTTTTGGGTGTAAAAAAAAAAAGAGAGAGAAAAAAAATTTAAAGAATGAAAAATAAAAATTAAAAAAAAAAAGGAAACAGAGGTTAGTTTCACCTGCACTGCACGTTCCCACAGGCAGCAGTAAAAGAAGGCTGTTTTGTAAATCAGAAGTTCCAGGGGTCCTCAAACTTTTTAAACAGGGGGCCAGTTCACCGTCCCTCAGGCCATTGGAGGGCCTGTTGGAGAGTGCGGCGCACATTCCATACATGCGCACTGTGGACCCGAGTCAGCTGCTAAGCAGGACAGGCAGCGGCGGCAAAAACACCTGGCAGGCCAGATAAATGTCCTCCGCAGGCTGTACTTTGAGGACCCCTGTAGAGTTCATCAGCCTCAACTACAAGGTGCCAACTGGGAGATGTGGTCTAGAACTACAACTCCACAGTTTACTACAATAGCTATGTGACTAGAAAAGATTATTTAAACCCTCTCTGATGTCAGGCTTTTTATCTATAAAGTGGGGGTAACAGCCCCCTCACAGGGTGAGAGAATACATGAAAAGTGCTTAGGGCAGGGCTCCATGTTTGGGAAATGCTCAATAAACACACAGATAAGCAATAAGGAGGATAATATTACAACATTCAGAAGAAGTTGCTTCAGCATGAAATGAGCTCTCTAAGAAGTTCCAGGCCTTGCAGGATCTCACCCCGGGCTCTGTGAATAAGCTGGAAGTCTGTCTGTCTGTCTGTCTGGGCCAGCCCAGCACACCCACAGCCGCAACCCTGGCTCTGGGCCAGTCCACACCGAGGTGCCCTTGGAGTCTCCCTTCAGAGAACTCCCCCATTAGAGTCAAATGAAAGACAGCACAGCTACGTAAATAATGCACAATACATAAAAGAAAAGATTCAGGGAGGAACATGCCACAATGTAGAGTGGTTTCTTTAGGTTGTAAAATTACAGCTTGTTTTAACTTCTTTACATTTTCTGTGCTATTTAAGAAAAAAAATTTTTTTTCTTTATAAGAGAGAAGGCATTACTTTATAGCTGGAAAAAAATCTAGTCTCAGAAAAGGAAATATGCTTAAATATAATGTATAATGTCAAAATTTTTGAAAAAACAATTTTACACACACACATACACACATATATGAAAGAGTCCTCCAGTGCCCGGCAGGGTAACCAGCTCTCATCCTCTGGTCAGCAGGAGCTCAGGCAGCCTTTCCTAACTCTGGTTCCAATCTGTCAGGCCCTTCTCAGGCTGTAAATCCCCAGCCTTCTGCCTATAGGGTCGAAAGCTCTGTGTTTCAGAGTTCATGTTTCCCATTGATAAACTGCGTCACCATCAAAGGAAGTCCAAGCTAACATGTCCTACATGAAATGCCTCCCACACCAACAGATTCAAAGAGAAAACAACACACAAGGACCCTCAGCCCCTTCACCAACACTAGGAAGCAGGGTGAAACAGTCTGTAGGAACAGTCTTATGTCAGCCAGGAAACTGTCGGGGGAATTCGTTTATAGAAAGCTCTAGAGAGCTCAAGTATTGGCTATTTCTTCCTCTGTTTCAACATTTTATTTATTTATTTTTGAGACAGAGTCTTGCTCTTTTGCCTGGGCTAGAGTGCTGTGGCGTTGGCCCAGCTCACAGTAACCTCAAACTCCTGGGCTCAAGCGATCCTCCTGCCTCAGCCTCCCAAGTAGCTGCGACTACAGGCATGCACCACCATGCCCGGCTAATTTTTTCTATATATTTTCAGTTGGCCAATTAATTTCTTCCTATTTTTAGTAGAGACGGGGTCTCACTCTTACTCAGGCTGGTTTCAAACTCCTAACCTCAAGCGATCCGCCTGCCTCAGCCTCCCAGAGTGCTAGGATTACAGGCGTGAGCCACCACGCCTGGCCCTGTTTCAACATTGTATTATAAACATTTTCAAGCATGTGGAAAAGCTGAAAGGACCATATAGTAAACACCCTGATACCCACCACCCCAATTCTACAATTGTCAACATTTTGCTATACATCCCTCAATCTAATTATCTTATTTTTGATGCATTTCAAAGTAAGTTCCAGACAGCAGTCTACTTCACCCTTTCAGTCTCCATAGCATTAACTAGATTTCATTATATATTTGTTTATTTATTTTTTCCTGGTAAAAATCACAGTGCAACACAAATTATAAGTCTACCATTCAATGAGTTTTGACAAATGACCTATGTAACGCAAACCCAAATCAGGGTATAGAATATCTCCAATACCCCCAGAAAGTTCCTACATGCCTCCTCCCTTCCATCTTATCTTTAATGGTCATGAAATGTATGTGTATGTGTGTACATATATGTGTTGGATGAGACTACTGAACAGCTGGCATTTCTCTACCAAGTAAGCAGCAAAGTCAACAGAGTGCCCCCATCCCTATGAAACTGAAAGCATCACCTAATTCACAGCCATCAGCCTTGCTTTCTGTCTAACGATTTTATATACAACTTAGGCCACCCTCAAGGCAGGAAGTACATCAGTTCTGGGCAAACTGCATTTCTTTACCGACACCCTTGGAGCTGTTGGTGCCCACCTAACAGCGAAGTGTGAACACAGTAGGGTGCGGCCATTACCACTCACCTTTCAGGCTCCAGTGAGCAGGCTCCTAACTCTGGAAACCAGTGGTGCTCACAGCTGCTGCTGGTGGCCAGAGACAGTGGCTACTGGACCAGGGTGGGCCAGGTGTAGCCTCCAGCGTTTGGGATCCAGTAGACATGGAGCTATGGTGGCGGCGTTCTCACCACTGGACACGGCACCTACCACGCAGTGGCGGTTACTGGTTAGCTTGGCATTTGCCTGCCTCTCCTAGTGAATTGTGAGCACCTTCAGGGTAGGGCCATGTCTTAATTGTGGGCCCTACAAGTGCTCAAGGAAACAAGTGTAAGTTGAATCACATTCTATGTAGCTCCTGGCACAGCCTTTTCCTCCTTCCTTCCTCCCTGGCAGCCACTCCCTTGTATCTTGGGCACATGTATCTGTCTCCCCTGTGAGCACCTTTTACAGAGGTGCAGATTCTTATTCATCTCTGAACAGCCCCAGCCACCGACAAAGGGTACTTAGTGTGCCCTCAGCAGACATCCATAAACACGCAGAAATGGATTACATGGATGTCTGCTGAGCATTGGCTATAGCATAATTTAAATGTGATGGGGGAACTCTTTCTGAAAAATGTCACATACCAGGCAACAGCAAGGTATTAGTTACACTATGGGATGATGCGAGGTCCACTTCCAGCATCCCAAGCACCCTGGCTGACCTGACTCTAAACCTTTACAACAAGCAACAAAATCCAGTAGGTGAGGCACTAACCAAAGCACACTCAGAGCAGACTGCAAGTAACGCTTAAAGCAGCTCACTCACGAATATCATTCTGCTCAAAAGGTGACCCACCTTTTGAGCACAAAACTACCCACCAAACACAACACCACTTCCTCCCTGTAAGTTGCTGTGGCGTCTGTAGAATTGTTTAACCCACTGTAGAAAAACGTTGGTGACAAAGAGCAGAAGGGCGAGGGGGCTCAGCGGTTTCGCGTGGCGTGCCCCCCATCCACCATCCACAGACGAGCAAGAAGACCAGCCTGCAGGACAGCTCACCGAAAGGGACAGGCGAGATGAATCCCACACGCCCGGGCAATGCTGCCGGGCCGGGCTGGAGAAGCAGACGCATCTTGCTACGGTTCGGGCGATCAAATAAAGCGCATGGCAGCGCAGCCAACATCTTCAAGTGGACGCTCTGACAGCATCCCAGGGCCCCCTGGACTTCCTGCCACTTTCTCTCTCCATG
>VSMD01091694.1:0-18495 GCA_008750895.1 Mirza zaza | reverse complement strand
CACACAAATATTTAAACTATAAAAAATTGGATCCTACTAAATTATGAAATAATTATTTCAGTTTTTCTTTAGTTAAACTTCTCTAATCCTCTAGAAAATAAACAAAACTGTATTTTTTTTTCATTTAACAGGATGGATTTAAATTAAATGAAGCTTTCTTTCATATCAATATCTAAGAGAAAGAATCAAAGCAAATCATGTCACCAAAAGAAATAGGAAGGAAATATTCTTTTGAACACCTACTCACAGCTGTTACCAAAAATCATAGTAGACTTATGATCACATAAAATGGAAAAAACAACCATCAAAATCTTCATTGTCTTGGTTATTATTTCCTCTCCCCTGGGAAGCTAAGTGACACTTGCTTGTCAGTAACTTGTGTTTTCTTTATAGTGCAGGTACAGTAAAAATTGTTTTTTGTCACCAGCACTGATGGTGTGTTGCATTTCTGTCATTCTAAAAGGAAACTCCAAAATGTATATTTGCATATATATTAATTTCAGAATCTGAATCATATAATATTTAAAATAAAAATAAAATGCAACAATTTCAAACTCATAAAGAATAAAAGAAACTTTTATGTTAAGATTACCTTTCTATAAGGCTTATCTTTCAAATTCATGGCATTGAATAAATATATTTATCAGATCAAATCTCAATACCTGCCTTCAAACTGTGTATCTGCAGTCAAGTGAGACAATGCCTACACATATCTTCCCATAGTAGTTTGAGCATTTGTGCTGACCTTTATCAAAATAGGAAGAAAATTATTAAGTAGAAATTTCCTAAATGGAAAGTTCAAGTAATTCAAATAATAATTTTGTTTGGCTTTGTAATTTTCTATAGGAAGTCAACTCCTGATCATGTCAGAATTATTTTTTTTTTCCTTTGCAATCAAATAACTCCTACATGTACCTTTACTATAGCAATAATTTCATTTTGTTTATTGTGCTTACTTTTCTCTATTTAAGATAGAACATAGAATTTTGGTTAGCACCCAGTCACATATTACACAGAACCTTGTTTGTTACTCACAAACAGTTGCATAATAAATTAACAAAACTCAAACTTTAAATTCTATTAGGTTTTGTATATAGCGATTCTATAGAAGAGTACAAGGGAGTAATTAAGACACACAACTGATAAAGTTTACCAACACAGATACGTATTCCATTAATTTAAGTTTGCTCAATGTTAACTTATCAAATGATTTTATTAAAAAATCTAAACTTAAATGCCAATATTATATATTATGGTCCCTAAAATAGTAACACAGCAACTTGCACATATTAAAAAACAATAAATATTTATTATTTTGTGTTGACTTGCTATGTGTAAAGAAGCCTCAGTTGATTCCATTTAATTTAAACAGTCCTGTTTTGGAAACTATCTTTTTCCCCCCAGGCTAAGAAGCATTGGTTACAGCTTAATGCTACAATATCTTGTCATGGGAAGGCTGCTTTTTGGCAATGGCCTCAATCATATTGCTAGTTTATTCTTTTTCTGAAAGCTATACTATAAAACTTTTAACTACTCCACTCCCACAACAGGATGCTCTGCTCTGATTGGCAGAGAGAATTTGAAGGTGGGCCTGCACAGACTGTGACCGCAAGTGATTGCCTTCTCTAGAACTGTGGTAATGAAATTGGAAGCCATCTTTTGTGAGGCAAAAAGCCTCAAGGTAATTGCCATGTGCTGTAACCTTTCCTCCCCTTTGGAAAACAGAAATAAACAGTGCATTTTCCTCATGAACCTACTGTATTTACCAATATTGTTTATGGGGTATACTTTGCCAGTCGACGTTACTTTAGTCAACTTATTATTATATGGTCAACACCTGCCCCATAAATATAGAATAGAAAAGTTATATTATATTTATGTTTGGTGAAATGAAGTGTTACCCAAACTCTGATGTGGTGCAGACCTTTTGTGCTCTCTATATTTATGGGACCTACATGCCACTTAACATATACCAAATTTGGTAAGCAAACAAGCTTGACTCAAAGTTCAACTTTATATGATCTCTCTGACCGGGGATTGGGTCATTCAGTTCTAATGTATAGTTTCAACTAGGTTAGAATTCTTAATATGTTTTGCATTTTAAAAATCATTTTTAAATTAAGTTTGTTATTGAATAGCTGAATGTTGAATAAAAAGAAGACTTGGGAAGTAGATTGATGGCATATTCTCTGATTAGCATAGGAAACCATCAGAAGCTTACTTAGATTAGCTATTGATTAAGATGATATAATTAGAATGTACAAAGTCTTATCTTTTCCTAAAGCAACAGGATGTAATGATGCGAGAGACCAGAAACTAGAGAGATACGAACTTGTGTATCTGCTATTTTCTGTAGCTGTGTGTTCTTAGAAAACTCACTTTAAGTCTCCATATCTTAATTTCCTTATTTAAAAATATGGACTCTACCCTATAAGAATGTTGTAAGTGTGTAGAGATAATTTATATAAAAGACAAAATACAATCTCTGGAATAGAAAATTAAAAAATATATATTGTCATGATGTTGTGATTGCTGTTGGTACTATTAGTTTTGTACTTTTATTAAAATAGTTTGTAATCTAATTATTCTGATACAGTACTTTCCATTTGTCTCATTGTGAAGACAGAAATAAAGCTATCATTGCAATCATCGACAAAGATGTTGTTGAATGTCTACTATGTTTACTTGTAGTTGGATAACACGGCTTCAAGAAATGTAAGACAAACACATATCTCAGTGTTTCTCCTCAGGTTAGTTGACATTGCAACAGAAAAGGAACTTGTTCAGAACCACCTAGAATAAGGTATGGCACTAGAACTGAGGAATCAAAGCCACTGAATTAATTAACAACCATTTCCTCAATTTTCTGATGAAAAACTGAGACCAATGGAAGTGAACTAAAAAAATCACTGTTGATTAAAATACATATATATATATATATACACACACACACACATACACATAAATAAATGTACACATATAAATTAACAGTGTATGTCCCAGCTAAATGGAATCTTGGTTTTGTTAATTTCATACCGCACTGTCATGTTCCAAAGCAGAGGATAAACCAACCTATGATGATAAGCAGAGCATAGTCATAATTCTCTGCTCCTCTCAGAATGTAGAAAACAATTGCTAGCAGGCCAAGATACAGTGAATGTCTACCCTGCCAAGGAAACTGAGGACTGTGGATTGAAAGATAACACAAGACAACACCCTTTGAGGAACTCATTGTACAATAGAAATATGAGCAGATTACTAGTTTCTCTAGGTAAATTCGATGTTCATTTTTCTTCTGTATCTTTCATTTAGGAGAACTTCCCATGACAGAATATACTGTAAAGAATATCTTTTCATATATTAATACAACTTGCCACACATGTGGAGGTGTGTCTGTAGCATATCCTTCTGGAAGTCAAATAACAGTGTGAGGAAATAAAAATTTTCAATTTTGATAAAGAATACAAAATTGTTTTCTATTAAGTAGTCATACTTATATCAATGGATTATCCTACAACCACTTTTAAATATTTAGGTAGTTTTACATAAACTAACGTGAGCAAATTTTAAGATATGTTGTTAAGGGAATAAAGCAAGATTTAACACAATGAGTTTATAATTCTATTCTTTTTTTCTTGTTATGGAATTTAGCATGTTTAATTTAATTTTTTATTGTGGTAAAAAACACATAACTTAAAGTTTACCATTTTAACCATTTTTAAGTGTACCATCCAGTAGTGTTAAGTCTGTTCACATTGTTGTGAGCCAAATCTCCAGAACTTTTTCATCTTGTAAATCTGAAATTCTATACTCATTTACCCTTTAAATAATAATTCCCCTTTTTCTTCCCCTTTATCCTATGGTAATCACCATTCTACTCTCTGTTTTTTATGAATTTGACTACTTTAGATACCTCATATAAGTGAAATCATATAGCAGCAGTCCCCAAACTTTTTAGCAGCAGGGACAGTTTTCATGGAAGGCAATTTTTCCATGGACCGGAGTGGTGGGGGCGTGTTTTTGGGATGATTCAAAAGCATTGCATTTATTGTGCACTTTATTTCTGTTATTATCACATTGTGATATATAATGAAAAATTATACAATTCATCATAGGTTGGGGACCCCATCTTACAGCAGTTGTCTATTTTGACTGGCTTATTTCACTTAGCATACTACACTTAAGGTTCATCCATGTTGTAGCACGTAACAGGAATGACTTCCTCCCTTTTTGAGGGTGAATAATTTTCTGTTTTACTTATATAAGTTTGTTTATAAATATTTGTTTATCCATTTGGATAAACAAATGGATGAAACATTTGTTCATCCATTATGAACATTTGTGTGCTTCCATTTCTTGTCTAGTTTTAATTTTTAATTGGATATGTATGAGATATGTAATGTGTATGTATATATATTATTGGGTATGTATGATATAATATATTTTATGTAGTATATGTATGTGTATATACACACATTACCCAAAAAAACTTTTGAGGTAGAGAAAAATGTTACCTTAATTTTCTACCTTAAGTATATTATTCTTCCCAAGATATAACTACTGGTATCAGTTCTGAATATATCACAATAACATTTCAAATAAACATGCATATGTATGTACATACAGAAATAGAACTATGTATGCTAAGATATTGTATTTATTATTGTGCTTTTGCTTTTTAAACATAGCACTCTGTTGAAGTTATATTTTTGTCAGCAAATAGAACTCTACCTCATTCATTTTAACTTTTTATTAAATATATGAGTACTCATGATTATGTGGACCACTTCCACTACTTTGTGATCTTTTAATTATTTTTGAGATTTAATATATATACAGAAAAGTGTACACATCAATTAATGTATTTTCAACTAAATTCACCTAGATTCCAAAATAGATGATTACCAGCACCAGAAGCTTTCTGGTCACTATCAACTTCCAATGACATCCACACTCCTGACTTCTAACAACATAGATAAGTTTTGCCTCCTTTTGTACATTATGCAAATGGAACCATACGTGAAATTCTCTTTTGCGTCCCGTTTCTTTTATTCAACATTATGTTCGTGACCTTTATTCATACTGCTGCAAATACTGGTAGTTTTTTTCATTCTCATTGCCGTATATTCCATTTTATGAATGTAAGAAAATGTGTTTATTGATTCCACTCTTTGTAAGCATTTAAATTAGGGGCCACTGCAAATAGTGCTGTTATGATCAATCTCATTATTCAAGTCTTTTGGTATACACATGTGCACATTGCTGTTGGCTCTGGACCTGGGGGTAGAATTGTTGAGTGATAGAGCATACATAGATTTAGCTTTAGCAGAACCTGACAAATCATTTTCCAAAGCATCTGTATTAATTTAAATTCTAATTAGCAGTTTGTAAATAAACGGCTTATTCACTTTATTGTGACATTTTTTATTTTCCCTCATTTTTATTATAGTCACTCTGGTGGATGCACAGTGGCATCATATTGTGGCAGATATACATGTGTTATTATATGCATGGGACATTTCTAAAAATACATGAAGAACTTTAATGATTACCTCTGGTCTAGGAACCAGATTTGGGTGTCAAGAACATAGAAAGAGTTACATCTGACTGTATATTTTTTGGTATAAAATATTTTACCATTTGCCTGTATCACCTCATTAAAGTTTTCTTTTCTTTCATTCCCTTTTCCATTTTTAACAGAAAAATCATTTAAGCTTATAGTCTTAGTCTGCAAAGCCATTCAGTTTTAATACCAAGTCCATTTGGGTTGGGCAATCATGTCTTTCATGTAAATGTAAAGTGCAAATTCTTTTGTGAATTCTGAAGTTGTTGTAGACAAAACAAGATGAGAAACAGAACAGGCAATAAGATTGTGAAGAGCCAAATATTCAGAGATTCAGAGTCCTCCCAAATATCAGTTACTGTTATCTGATTATAGATATCATAAATAATATATGTATGTGCATATATGAATTTATATTAATATATGTAGACGCCATCCACGGAGATCCAGCTTAGAGGTGTAGAGGCAAGTGTCTCTGCCTCCTCTTACTGGCCTTTGGTTTAATAGTGACCTGAGGTGGAAGCCAGGAGAAAAGCCATTAAACTGGCATACAGAGACATGGCCAGAATCCCCAGTGTTGTAGAGAGATAGAAAATGCAAGGGCAAGGTACAGAATTAAGCAGTATGACATGTAACATTTTTTTTAGATTACAAGTGAATAGAACTACCTTGAATGACTCAACTTATAGATGATCAAATTTAAAAAGGATTATAATGTTAGGGAAATCATACTTGGAAATCAGCTTCCTGTGATTCCCTTAAGGACCTACCGGACCAAGGCTTGTATGACTCTTAAGTATTGTTTAGCTTGCAAAGCCTTGTGCAGAGGCACAGTGTGTTTTCTGGTACCCTCATGAGTGTGACAATAGAGATAAATAGACAAGGGAGATGAGTCAAAGCAATAAATGTATGCCACTATTAGGGAAGTAAGAGTTTGCAATTAATCCTTTTAGCTTTTCAAATAGAAATATTTATTGGACTGTTTCTGTTTTCCCTAAAATTGTTTGTTGTGTAAGATGGTAATGGCTACATTTATAATTAGAATCTGGCAGTGGTGCTCTGAGGACTCACATGTGTATTTGATTAAGAGAAATAGACTTTACCCAGAGATGCTGGCCTTCGAACAGGATGACTTAATGCATATCTTTGGGTCGTTCTCACTGTGGGGAGAGGATGAGTACATTTTTATTATAAGTAAAATAATTGTGTTAGGTGGAGTTATTTATTGAATTATATCTATATGTGTTAACTTGACAGCTGAAAAAGTAAAATGAAATGGACATCATTTTAACACTATTGTTTCTCCATGTTTTTTGTATTTACAGCCAACTTCATCATTTTGGGAATCCATGTCTTTCCCCTACTGCAAGCGATTTTGGTGAGAACAGTGTCATGCCTGTCCTTCTATCTTCATTTTCTTCTTATAGCTAAAGAAGTTTCTGTCCTAGACCTGGCTTACCATATTAGCCATTACTTAGACCATAGTCATTGGCTCAGTGAGGAACAACAGAAACTCTTTTCTGGAATTTAACATGCAGGTGCTAAAGGGGAGAACAGTACATTTCTCTGAGTTCACTAAACTTTGCTGATAGCAGTCTAGAGCCTTGTGTGGACATATTACTATCTCCTCTCACATGGAGACATCTTACCTGGAGTAAAAGCGAATGACCAACACAAAGAAAAAAGCAGAACTGACAAAGACAAGACACAAGGTGATGAACTTGTATGTGTTCAAAAGTTAATAAAGCTTATTAATACCCTCTAAATACCTCTAAATACCCTCTCAGTTGGAACCATCTGCAATCCTACAGGAAAGAAAGAACTAATCAAATACAGAAATTATGGGTGAGAGGCAAGGTAATTAAGGGGTGGAAACCTAGCTCTCTGAATCAACTTGAGCTACACTCATTTTGACAGTTTATCATGGGTATTCTAAAAGTCATGGTCACAGTGGAATTGGAAATTTTTTATGTAAAGAAAAATAGTTCAGCTTGTCACACTCTAAAATTCATGTCACCATTATACAAAGATGAACATTTATATACTTTTTGTATAGCTTGATATGTGGTTTTCTATATGGTATGTCTTTGGCCTAGGAATCAACCATAATGTAAGAGGATATTGAATCATTGTATAGTTAGCAAATATTAAAAGTTAATAAAACAAATATATTAAATATACCATTGCTTTTACAATCAAACTGGTACTTACATTAAGTGATTGGAATATAAATGTTATGCATAATAAGTGTTGTTATTGTTATCGGTAAAGCAGAAGTTTGCTCTTTTGCCAGGTATTTAACACCACCTAATAACAGGCATAGAGAGATGAACACCCAGGAGGAAAAAGAAACTTATGTTCTATTGCCATAAGAGCATAATTTTGTGTTTTATTTAAGATTTAATCTTGCATTGATAAGAAGAAAAACTATGCTTGATGGTAGAATTATGAATTGAATTCTTACTGTATTAAGCCAATTTAGCAAGTAAAAATTATTGAGTGAACACATCACATTTTTCAAATGATGTATTAAAGAAATATGTGTCTTCCTGCCTTAATAATGGAGTGTAATATTAAGCAAACTAAAGATCTAATACCTTTATTTTATTGCTTTGTTCTGTTTTCTAGGCTAAAATGACTAAATATATTTTCCTGGTCCATATTTTGAGTGAGTTATAATATCAGCATCCTGTGTTCTACTAATAGACTTCACCCAAAGCAAACAGGTGTGGTGAGGAAGAGAATGTAACTCAATATTAACCTGCACTTCAAGACTGTCTTTTCTCTTATGCATCATCAAAATAGGATGTGTTATGCCATAACACTTTACCTTCTTACTAAACTGTGTTTTAAGCTGCTTATTTATGTTGACTAGAGGTATAACAGCAGAAAGGAAAGGATATGGGTTGATTATATTTTAGTACACTGGGAGAAGAGACTGCTTGCTTAAGGTGCATACTTTGTAAGTTCTTGAACTATTTGCTAAATGATAAATCTTCATGGTCGTCAACAATAGTAAGTCTATTAAATAATCTAATATGACTTGAGGTTATTTTCAATATAGTGTGTGTGTTTCCAGTACTTGATTCATAAACTGACTGAAATTATTTACTTATTAAGCTCATTAAATTGTCTATGATGATGAGCTTCATATATAATTTATAAAATGGATATTTAGTAAATACAATCACTTTTCTTTCATTTCTTTTTTTATGAGTAGCTAAATAATTAACTCAATTATAAAATACTCAGACATAGTAAAAATTTATACTAACTATGGGATTTACAATTTTTTTGAGTACCACTTAATACTTTTATCAAGTCACTCATGGTTTATAATCATGAAGAACACATAGTTTATGCTATTTGATTATTGGAGATAATATAGGGTGGAGCATTTTTCAATGACACAGTTCAAGCTGGTGCTGTTCTATTTCATCCTAGCAGGCCAAAACTGAATGGACTAAAATTGTATTGAGAGGATTTGAGCAGAATAATGAAGGAATCATTTTGTTTATTTGTTTTACCCACTCACAAATTATATATGTTAATGATACAGGGAGTCTTGGAATATTCTTGCATATGAATCTGTAAAGAGATGTTAGAAAGCTCCTCTCTAAGATATTTTAAACAAAACTGTGCTTGGAAAGTTAGATAAACTTTGGAGGACCCTTTAGGTTCCTAAGTCAGTGATTCTGTGATGTAAGCAAATAAGACAGTATTGATTTGAAGTGGATGTTTTAGCCAAGTACTTGTACGAGCCAAGCTAGTCATCTGGTTTTAATGATCCTCCTTTGGAATGCAAAATTTTTAATGTTTTGCTTGGGGGCACTATAGTTTTAATTACTTGTATTTGACATGTGTTGAGCAATAGCTAAGCACTAGTGATTGCCCAATGCAGCATTTGGTTCATAGCTTGATTTAGGCTGAAGTATAAAATACTAACATTTTCCAGGTAAGGCAAAAGTAAAAAATTATAAAGATAGGGCATCGGTATTTCCCATGAAGTGTAAAAAGTTCAAAATAGTCTAGGTTTAAGATGACCTACTGTCCATTTTTTTTGTTCATATTCAGTTCTCTCCAAAAATATATAAAAAATTCTGAATCATGTAACTTTAAATTAAGAGGTTACAAATATTCGATCATAACCAGATGTTTTGAATCTCTACTAACTAAAGACAAAAAAGGAAAGGGATTAGCTTGCATTAGTTAAGTATAGTTACTTCATTGAAATGGAGTAAATTAGTACCCAAACTGTTTTTAAGTTCGAGGACCTGGTTTTCAATGTCAAAATGTTTTGCAGATAGGAACATGGTAGATATCTGATAGTTGTGATAATTTTAGTAACCTCTGATCAGAAAACTATGTAACAACTAAAACTATCACGAGGTCAATTACATATTTAAATAAATGTATATATTTAAAATTATAACAATATCTATAGTCATTTAAAAAATAAGCATGAATATGAGAAATACTACTTACTGAATCTATGAAAATGTACATAATAGATTTTAGAATCTATTGTTATTATGCTAGGAAATCCTTGAGGCTTCTTTCATCTTGATAGTTCCAAACTAGTGATTAGAAATTAATCAAATATATTTAATACCAATTTATTATTTAAATAAAGAGGTTCTCAGCATCCAACTTATTTTAAGAACATGCATAAAACTATATAAATATGAACTAGTAAATACATTTATAACTGAAAAATAATACATATAATACTAAATATATTGGAAATATAATCATAAAAATGGTTCACTTTTTATCAGTTATGATAAAAAGCCAGTATAGGCCCTGCTAACCTCCATTAGACAAAAATGTAGACTCAGTTAAATCTCATGGAGAGATAATATTAAAAGTTTATTCCTTAGACATAAAAATGTCCTTTGTGCTGGGCACAGTGGCTCATGCCTGTAATCCTAGCACTTTGGGAGGCCGAGGCAGGAGGATGGCTTGAGGCCAGGGGTTCAAGACCAGCCCGAACATGAGTGAGATCTCGTCTCTACCAAAAAAATAAAAAAATTGGTGGGGTGTGGCCATGTGCACCTATAGTCCCAGCTACTGGGAGGCTAGGCAGGAGGATCACTTAAGCCCAGGAGTTTGAGGTTGCAGTGAGCTATGATGACACCACTGCATTCTAGCTTGGGTGAAAGATCCAGGCACTGCCTCAAAAGAAAAAAAATAAAGTCTTTCATTATTTTGATTAGTTGTTAAGTATTTTTTTTAATTTAAAATTTATTTTTTACCATTGTATGGTACTAATTAGAAATGCGTAAACCATATAAGTATGCCTATAAAAGATTGAGTTTGAGTCAATTCCTTTTGCATAAATTTATTTTGCAGAAAGAAAAATGTTTTAAACACATAAACTATCACTGGTTTCGGTTGTATTATAGATGTAAGCAAAGGAGAATGAATGGAATTATAGAGTGTAAATCTATTGTTGCTATTGCAAAAATCACTTGCTTTTTAATATGGGATAAAGCACTAATATTAGCATCTAAAAAATAGATGGATATAATTACATATGAGTCCTAAAACCCAAGAAGAATAGTATTCAAATATCTTGTAGTCTATGAACGCAAGTCAATCAGTATTCATAACATTTTGCCCCATGACTAGCAGTGTTTTAAGTTCTGATATGGGGGCTACAAAGAGTTGCTGAACTCACATGAGTTAAAATATATGTACTGAGACTGCATCCTTAGTTTCATCTACAGTAGTCCCCCCTTATCTATGGGGATACTTCAAAGGTCCCCAGTGAATACCTAAAACAACAGATGGTACCAAACTCTATACAGTTTAATGCTATTTTTTTCTAAACAAACATACCCATAATAAAGTTCAATTCGCAAATTAGGAACAGTAAGATATGAACAATAACCAATAATAAGATAGGACAATTATAATGGTATACTATAATAAAATTATATGAATGTGTTCTCTCTCTCTCTCTCTCAAAATTTCTTATTGTAGCATAGTGTGGGTAACTAAAACCTTGGAAAGTGAAACCACTGATAAGAAGGGGACTACTGTACTTTCTGTAGCAAGGAAGAAACTATTTTTCTATGGTATTCGGCCAATGCTAAGTTCTTTACAAATTTGATTTTATCATCATAAACAAGATTTTATTTCTATACATCACTTTATTAATAGAGGCTGACTTTTTCTTCTTCAGTCCAAGCAAACCAATTTATTAGGATTGTCTATGCAACTCCATTGGCACTGAATTAATAAACATTAGACTTGCTGTTCACAAGTGTTGATTTGGCAAACTAAATAAAGCTGGTTGAGTTTTCTTTACTCAAAGTGCTCATTATAATAACCCAATTAGTGCTAAATCATTCCATGTTGATAGGAGAATCTGAATGATTATGATGATAAGCTTTAGTATGTTCATGAGGGTTTCTTGGGATTACTGAGAGAATAACAAGAACAAATTGCTGTTGACAACACATTCATAAATTTTATGAACAAAATAATTTATTTATTTTCCTATCATCCTTATTATTACAACTTCACTCTGCCAATTTTGAGGGTCAAAACTTTGAAGTTATCTTTGACAACAATTTTTCTCTTACACCATACATTAATTCGTCAGAAAATTCTGCCAACTCTACATTTAAAATGTACACAAAATCAGTCTACTCTTATAATCTCATCAATTACCACCATGTCAATGCATCACAATCTCTCACTTTAAGTATAACAATAGCTTCCTAATTCATGAACAAAGTGTTAAAAATACATTCTGAGTAAGTAAGAAAATTTCTTCACTGAGACAAAAAAAAAAAAATGATTAGAGTGGTGTAGAGCTATGTATGTGTGTGTTTATATACATTTATAAATATGCATGTTTATCATGTGTTCATTTTAAATATACTACACATAATTTTATAAAATCCAGAATAAAACAAAATACTCTAAATGCCATCAAAATAATCCATATAACTGAATTATTATTTTTTTTAAATACGATATTCATCAATGATTCTCAGTGCTGCTGTATCTCCCAGGATCTGCAGTGATGCATGTTATTGAATCTCACTAATGTAAAATTATTATTCTTATCAGAAAAATGTATCCAGGTTTTAATTTGTAGTTTATCATTTAACAACTAAAAAAATTTCTGACAGAACTAATAATGTGAGCCAAATAAGAAATCTCACAGAATTGTTACACATTTAAATCTGATAGGTGGAATTTTCTTTTTTCTTTTTTTTTGTTTCCTTCATCTTTTATTTCAACTTTATTAAGGAATAGTTGATAAAAATTGTACATACCTATGGTGTATAAAGTGATATTTTTGTATATGCATATGTTATGAATTTATAAAATCAAACTACTTTATATATCCATCACCTCAAGACTTATCATTTTTTGTGTGGAGAGAACATTTAAGATCTATTCATAGCAATTTTAAGAAAAAATGCATTGTTATTAACTGTAGTCAGCATGCTGTACATTAGGTCTCTAGAATTTATTCATCTGAAATGAAATTGAAGCTTTATATACTTTGCTCAACATTTCCCATTTCCTAAGCCCCTGAAAACCACCATTCTACTCTTTGCTTCTTTAAGTTTGATTTTTTTTTTTTTTTTTAGATTCTAGTTATGAGATCATAAGCATGTCTTTCTGTGACTAGCTTATTTCACTTAACATAATCTCCAGGTTTATCCATGTTGTCACAAATGATGAGATTTCATTCTTTATATGTCTGAATAGTATTCCATTGTGTATATATGAACATTTTCTGTATCCATTCATCTGATAATGGACACTTTGAATCCGTATCTTGGCTATTGTGAATAATGTTGCAATTCACATAGGAGTGCAGATATCTCTTTGACATACTGATTTCATTCCTTAAGCTACATATCTATAACTGGGACTAATGGATCATATGACAGTTCTATTTTTAATTTTTTGAGGAACTTCCATTCTGTTTTCCATAATGACTATACTAATTTACATTTCATCCAACAGAGTACATGGGTTCCCATTTCTCCACATCCTCTCAATACTTGCTATCTTTTGTCTTTCTAATAATAGTCACTCTAACAGGTGTGAGATGATATATCATTGTGGTTTTAATTTGCATTTCTTTGATGCTTAGTGATGTTGAGCATTTTTTAAATAAACCCATTGGCCATTTTTATATCTTCTTTAAAAAAAATATCTATCCAGGTCCTTTGGCCATTTTTTAGTTGAGTTATTTGTTTTCTTGCTATTGAGTTGTCTGAGTTCCTTTTATATTTTGAATATTAACCTGTATAGTTTGCAATATTTTCTCATTTTATACATTGTCTCTTTTTTCTGTTGATTGTTTCCTTTGCTATGAATCAAATATTTAGTTTGAGGCTACTACATTGTCTTTTATTGTTTTTGTTGCCTGTGTTTTGAGGTTCATATCCTAAAAATTGTTGCCCAGACAATGTCAAGAAGATTATCCCTGTGTTTTTTTTCTAGCAGTTTTATAATTTCAGGCTTAATATTTAAATTTTTTATCCATTTGGGGTTGATTTTTGTATGTAGTATGAGATGAAAATCTAATTTCATACTCCTGCATGTGGATATCCAGCTTTTCCAACACCATTTATTGAAGAGACTATTCTTTCCCCATTGTGTGTTCTTGGTACCTTTGCTGAAAATCGATTGGCTGCAAATGTATGGTTTATTTATGTGCTCTCTCTTCTGTTCCACTTGTCTTTATTTCTGTTTTTATGTCAGTACCATCCGTTTTGATTAGTATGGCTTTGCAGTACATTTTGATATCAGGAAGTGTTACGCCACCAACATTGTATTTTTTTTCTTAAGATTACTCTGGCTGTTTGGCATCTTTTGTAGTTTGTATGAAATTTAGAAATCTTTCTATTTCTGTAAAGAATGTCCTTATAATTTTGGTAGGGATTGCATTGAATCTGTAGATTGCTTTGGGTAGTATAAATAACGATTCCAATCCACGAACATGGGATACCTTTCCATTTGTATGTGTTGTCTTCAGTTTCTTCCATCAGTGTTTTATTGTTCTCAGTGTACAAGTGTTTCATTACCTTGGTTATATTTATTCCTAAGTGAGCTTTTTTAAAATGCTGTTATAAATGGGACAGCTTTCTTGACTTCTTTTTAATATAATGTATAGAAACACTACTGATTATTATATGTTGGTTATGTATCCTACTACTTTACAGAATTAGTTCACTGGTTCTAATAGTTTTTTATTTAAATTGTACTTATTATCCCTTTGTTTCTAGGTACTGTGCTCAGTTCAGGAATATAATTATGAATAAGATTGAGGCCCCAGATTCAGAATTCCCACACATTGTCGATAATCTATCAAAACCAAAAAGGTTCTTGCTACATTTGTGTTTCTTTGGTTCTATTTACAAAAATATAGATAGCATTAGCTTTATTAATATTTTCACTTAAAATGATATAAAAACTTTTATGTATCTTATGTAGCTTCTTTGAAAACTTTCTATCTATAAATAAAAAACAATAAAGTATTACTTAGAGTTAGTTTAGGAAAATTGTTAATTATGTCCTATGTTGTACAAATTGTAATTTCTACCAAATGCTTGTGTTTTTATTAGTCCTATTAAATAAAATATATGTTTGTTTTTCTTAATATAGTTTAATAAAATTCTTGATATATTTTATATAAAGCTAACTATGGATTATCATATGATTTTTCCTTCATATATGCAATGTTATGTTAAAATACATTTTTATAAATAAGCCAAATAATTTCGTTACAATGTTCATATTACGTTAAAAATAATATAAGGTCTCTAATGCCATTTTAGAGGCAATCAGCTAAGGACTAAGTTTATATTCACAAGGGAAAAATTCAAAAATTCATTGGTGGCTTAAGTCATGTCTTCATCCTTTTCTTAGAGTTGGCAGTAGCGTAGGCGTATGTCTGGGCCACTCGCCCAAATATACCAGTGATTCCCTTTCATTTTCTTTCCCTGATTCAGCAGCAAACATGAATTACATATGGTTTCCCCTCTTTTAGACAAAAAATAGCTGACTGAGAGAGTACATTTTTCCACTACTTGAGTCATCAGGGACTCCTCTCTGTGGTCAGTACCTGTGTGGAAAATGAATGGAAAAGTGTTTTCACTGATAACTGACCTTCAAATATACTCTCATTCAAAGAACACCAAACCATAAAGATGGTTCCAGACATCCAGATGTTTACTGTGAGTCAGAGAGTTGCTATCATACACTGCAGTGAGGGATTCCCTAAGTAGGTATGTGGGTTTCTATAGACATCAAAAGCTCTTAGACAAGGATTTGAGTAACCAAGTTTTATTTAGTTTGATGACTTTTAAATCACATTCCATGACTTTTTTGACCACTCTGTATAAAGCTTGGAACTATGTTCTATAATAGATACAAAGTGGAATAGAGCAGGATTCCCACAATGAAGTGGTTCATAGGTCTAACAAATGTATTTATTATAAGAAAATATAAAAATAGTTAAACCACTAGACAGATTATAGTTACAATCATCAAAGAGTATTTGGAAAATTTATAGAAAAAAGGGACCATATCTGTTTGAAAATATCAAGAAGTCTTCACATAGATAGTAACATTGATTCTATGCTTTGTGAGACTGTAAAATTTCAACTCATGACATTTTAGGGAGAAGAAACATTATGAATACCTGCTTCAAGAAGTGAATTGATCCAGTTGGATTAGCCTTTTGAGCCCAAGTATGAAATTATTAGGATTAAGTCCTAAAAACTATGTGGAGTTTTGATTTCAGATGCTGATTTGAGCAATTTGCATTTAATTTGGTGGCCATTTTTTCAGTATAATAACATTTTCTAAGTGTGATATAGAAAAATTAATTGGAAGTCTTGAGTAGAATGAAATAGTGTCAGGAAAGACTAAAGAAATGAGACTAATGAAGGACATAAGTGAAGAAGGACATGATATGAAGTAGAGAAAAAAGGAAAAAAGAGGAAGAAAGAAATGTGCTGTCAAAGTAGAAATTACATAGCCTAACTGCTTAAGAAATACATTTGACAAATTCCATTAAAAATTTCTATTATTTTTAAATTGGCATAGTATAATGCAAGTATTTTTCATAGATTGAGACATAGATGAATGGACTTAGCTTTCTCCCTGTTGAGTTTGAGATTCCATCAGTTTCTCCAGGCAGTTTATCCAGGAGACAATTAAACACAGGGAGCTGGAATTCCACAGAAGACTAGACATCATTCAGTTAGAGGTAATTATAAACGTTTTTAAATACCAAAGTAAAAGTCTTTATTTTCTTTATAATACCATACAGTATTCTACGTATAGGGTGGTTAGTTTTATGCTACAATCGTTTTTAGCAAATTCATATTACTTTTGCATTATGCATTGACCCTAGCTGGCAAGCTTGGATGTGCAATGACTGGCAGATATGGTCTCATTATCTGTATCAATTTACTCATTCCTTACTTTCATTAGTTACTCAAATAATAGTAAATGACCATTATGTGCCCAAGAATAAGCTAATTACAGTGTCATACAAAGATGAAACAGAGTTCTTTCCCTCAAGGTTCTAAGCTTCATTAAAAAGTAGATTATCATGGCTAATTTATGTCTGGATTTAGAATCATGAATTCAAAATTCTATTATGTTGATTGATTTATAGTATAAGGCTCACTTAAAAATCAGAAAATATTTGTATGCTATACATCCGATAAAGAGTTGATAACTAGAATCTATATAGAATTCAGGAAAATCAGCAAGAAAAAAATCAAACAACCCAATAAAAAGTAGGCAAAGGACATGAACAGAAAGTTTTCAAAAGAAGATGAACTAATGGCCAACAAACATATGAAAAAAATGCTCAACATCTCTAATCATCAGTGAAATGCAAATCAAAACCACACTGAGGTATCACTTAACTCCAGTGAGAATGGTTTTTATCAAAAAGTCCCCCAAAATAAAGCACTGGAGTGGATGTGGAGAAGTAGTAACATTTGTACACTGCTGGGGAGACTGCAAACTAGTACAACCTCTATGGAAATCAGTATGGAGATACCTCAAAGAACTAAAAATAGAACTACCATGTGATCCAGCAATCTTACTACTAAGTATCTACACTGAGACAAAAAAGACATTCTATAATAAAGACACATGCACTAGAATGTTGATAGCAGCACAATTCACAATTGCAAAGATGTGGAAACAACCCAAGTGCCCACCAATACATAAATGGTTAAGAAAATGTGGTATGTGATTACCGTGAAGTACTACTCAGCCATGAAAGGAAATGGTGAACTAATACTTCTTGTATTATTCTGCATGGAACTGGAGCCCATTCTTCTAAGTGAAGTATAACAAGAATGGAAAAACAAACACCACATGTACCATGATTAAATTGGTACTAATCGATCAACTCTTATGTACACACATGGAGAGTAACATTCATCAGGTGTTAGGCAGGTGGGGGATGAGAAGGGGATAGGTAAATTCACACCTATAGGATATGTGCACTGTATGGGGGATGGGCATGCTTGTAGCTCTGACTCGGGTGGTGCAAAGGCAATTTATGTAATTAAAATGTTCGTACCCCTGTAATACTCTAAAAATAAAATAAAATAAAATAAATCAGGTATAATCAGTTAGCAAATATATTTACTTAAAAATATCTGAGAGCCATTTGACAAGTGGATATGAAAAAAGGGAATGATTTCAGAAATCTGTATTCATGAGAAGTAAGAATCATGTTTTTGCAATAGTTGCTCTTCTGTGAAAAGGCATCTTCTTTTGTAGTTTGGCCTAGAAAACAATTTGGAGAACGCTACTTGTTTATAATACCACTGAAGCTTTATACTACTCTAGATCATATTTCTGATTATTGAACTTGATTTCCTATTACCTAAATTTGTTTAATATGCTGAGTCTAGACTTTT
>VSMD01091689.1:0-46182 GCA_008750895.1 Mirza zaza | reverse complement strand
CGACACCCAATAAATGTTACTCCTATATGTCCACTTAGGTGTTGATCCGTTAATACCAATTTGCTGGTGAGTACATGTGGTGTTGGTTTTTCCATTCTTGAGATACTTCACTTAGTAAAATGGGTTCCAGCTGTATCCAGGAATATACAAGAGGTGCTATATCACCATTGTTTCTTAAAGCTGAATAGTACTCCATGGTATACATATACCACATTTTATTAATCCACTCATGAATTGATGGGCACTTGGGTTGTTTCCATAGTTTTGCAGTTGTGAATTGTGCTGCTATAAACATTCGAGTGCAGGTGTCTTTTTCATAAAGTGACTTTTGATCTTTTGGGTAGGTGCCCAGTAGTGGAATTTCTGGATCAAATGGTAGATCTACTTGTATCACTTTGAGGTATCTCCATATTGCTTTCCACAGAGGTTGAACTACTTTGCAGTCCCACCAGCAGTGTAGGAGTGTTCCTCTCTCTCTGCATCCACGCCAGCATTTGTTGTTTGGGGACTTTTTGATAAAGGCCATTCTCACTGGAGTTAAGTGATATCTGATTGTGGTTTTGATTTGCATTTCCCTGATGATTAGAGATGTTGAGCATTTTTTCATATGTTTGTTGGCCATTATTCTGTCTTCCTTTGAGAAGTTTCTGTTCATGTCCTTTGCCCATTTTTTTATAGAGTTGTTTGATTTTTTCTTGCTGATTTTCCTGAGTTCTAAATAGATTCTAGTTATCAGCCCTTTATCAGATGTGTAGCTTGCCAAAATTTTCTCCCATTCTGTGGGTTGTCTGTTTGCTCTCTTGACAGTTTCTTTGGCTGTGCAGAAGCTTTTTAATTTGATCAGGTCCCATTTGTTTATTTTTGTTGCTGTTGTGATTCCTTTGGGGTCTTCCTCATAAATTCTTTGCCTAGGCCAATATCCTTGCAGGTTAGATGTGTTTCTTGAAGGCAGCAGATACTTGGCTTGTGTTTTTTTATCCATTCGGCCAGCCTATGTCTCTTGAGTGGAGAGTTCAAGCCATTCTCATATACTGAGATAACTGATAGGTGGGGAAGGGTTGAACTTTGTTGCTTTGTTTTCTCTCTTGAGCCATTGTAGTGTCTGGGCTTTGATCTTTACCTTTGAGTAGATTTACATTCATGAGTGTTTATTGTGCTGATCCGTGGGTAACACTGTTTTGAGTACTTCTTGAAGGGCTGGTCTTGTCTTGGAGAATTCCCTCAGTTTTTGCTTATCTGAGAATGTCTTGATTTCTCCTTCATATACAAAACTTAGTTTTGCAGGGAATAAGATTCTAGGCTGGGCATTGTTCTGTTTCAGAAGAGTGAGCATGGGGGCCCAGTCTCTCCTTGCTTGTAAAGTTTCAGTAGAGAAATCTGGTGTTATTCGAATTGGCTTTCCCTTGTATGTTACTTGCTTCTTTCATCTTACAGCTCTTAGAAGGGCCTCTTTAGTTGATATTTTGGTCAGTCTGATGACTGCATGTCGTGACGTCTTCCTGTTTGCATTGAATCTCCCAGGGGCCCTCTGAGCTTCTTGAACTTGTATATGAAGATTTTTAGCAAGGCCTGGGAAATTTTCCTCTATTATATCTTCAAATAGCTTGTCCAACCTGTGAGTGTTGTCTTCTTCCCCTTCTGGTAACCCTATGACCCTCACATTAGGTTTCCTCACATAATCTCATATCTCTTGTAGGCTTTGCTCTTTTCTCATTTCTCTGCTCTATCTCTGTGACTGTTTTATTTAATTGAAAGGTGTTATCTTCAATCTCTGAGATTCTTTCTTCTGTTTGATCTACCCTGTTCTTGAGGCTCTCCACTGTGTTTTGTAGTTCCCTGAATTGATTCTTCATTTCCAGAAGTTCAGTTAAACTTTTCTTCATTGTGTCTATTTCTTTAGTGAACTTTTGTTCCAGGTCCTGGAGGATTTTTGTGGTTTCTTTGTGTTGGTTATTGAGTTGTTCTTTCAGGTCGTTGAATTTTCTTAAGATCCACATTCAAAATTCCTCTTCTGTCATTTTGGTTGCCTGATTTTGGTTGGTGTCCGTTTCTAAGGGGCTGGTGCTCCTTTTGGGGGTGTGTTTCCCGTTTGGTTCTTCATATTTCCGGAGTTCCTTTGATGATTTCTTCCCATGTTGATCAGTTGTTGCTTTTTCCTTTAGGTTTTTGTTTGGGTATTCACACACCTTGTTTAGTTTCTGAGCCTGTAGGTGGTGTCTGTAGGTGAGATTCGACCACTCCCTTTATAATGAGTCAGTAGGTGCCGTGAAGAGGGTGTGCAGGGTGTCCTCCTTGTCAGTAGGTGGCGCTTGCTTGGAGGAACAGGCTATGCTGTTGTTTTTGTGACCTGTGACCAGCTCTTGTTCCTCTGGAGAGGCACTCTAGTGCCTCAGGTGGTTGGTGGGGCCCTGGGACTTCCAGGTGTGTCCTTTTCTCCCTCTCAGTGAGGGCTGGTCTGGGAATGAGTTTGGGCGGAGCTGGATTGGGTAAGCCTGCCCTCAGGCACCACCAATACCATTAGCAGGGTTCAAAGTTCTGTTTTCTGCTTCCGGGAAAAGCTGCCAAGGAGGGGCTGGAATAGCCCTGCTCAGTCAGAAAGTCTACATGTGGGGTGGGGCTGTCTGAGACCCACAGTCTAGAGCGGGCCTCTCTTCTTTCCACCCTCCCCAACTCCTCGGCTACTCCTGTGTCTCTGCCAGGAGGCCAGGCCTCACATCACCGGGCCTCCCGTGGGTGTGATGGTGGCCGGGAGGTTCCCTGAGCAGGAACGCCACCTGGGCTGGGCGCACGGCCTACTTTTGGGAGGAGGGTTACCCTCTAAGATGCTGATCTGCCTCTGAAGGCACACACACCTCAGTAGGCTGTTCACATATATCCATTCTGTGTCCCAGGCAATGCGAGACCTGGGTGCATGGGATCTGGTTTGCAGGTCTGACCTCTGGGCCCCAGAGTTCAAACTATATCCCCACCAGGGAGAGGAGTGCCGGTCCCAATTCACCCATGGGGAGCCCAAGCTGGGTCTATGTCTGTCAGCCTCAGGGTCTACACCGTTCTCCTGGGATCACTGGGCCAGCAGCACCTGGGAGGGCTGGCGGGTGGGGAGCTCACAGTCTGAGTTCACCTCAGTCAGCTGTAGGGCCCCAAAAGGGAAGGTCCCATTCCCTGGAGGTCCCTCCGGCTGGTGGCAATATTGTGTCTCTCTGCAGCCGCGGATAGGGTGGGGTGGATGGGAGAATGAGGCAATATGGCGCTTGCCACGCGGCTTGGGTCTGTGCACAGGGAAGTTCTCTGCGGGAGTTGGGATCCTGGTGCCATGTCTGCTACAGGCTTACCGCTCACTGGCAGTGGCCAACTCTGGGCTGGTGTCCACAGGTCTTTCCACCCGCTGGGGCGCCTACCAGCAATCCGAGATGCAAGGGAATGGGGCGTTAATCTCTCTACCTACCCTTGCCACTGGTCTCCAGGCTGCTCCGGAGGTCCTTGCTTCCAGTTCTCCTCCACAACCTCCTCCCGTGGAGTCTCCTGTGGTCTCAGATACCCCTCCTTCTGACCCTCATCTGATGTATGCTTGTCTTCTTGCTTCTTTCTGCTAATTTCTGCTAGAATCTGTCTTTTCTGCAGAGACACTCTGTCTGGTGGTGTTTCTTGTCCTCCATCTTGATTCAGATTCCTGTTTTCTCTTACATTCTATTGATGAGAACATTATCACATGGCCACACCAATTTACAATGGACGCTGAGAAATGTTATGTGACCAAGCAGCCATATGCCTGAGTACTACTGTGTTAATGCAAAAGAACAAAGAAACAGATTCTAGTGGACAGCTTTCAGGCTGTACCATAGATGGCTTGTCCTCTCTCCTATTTTATACTTCTTGTTAGCTGTGTATTATGTAGGTCCAAGAGAACAGTTACACCTGATGGAGAGTCGGAGTATAGACGTCTATTTATTGTTTTTATAGGTGAGGATGGCTATGACCACAACATTTTTGCAATAGACATGAATAAATTGTTTTTGTCACATTAATGTAGTATTTTTGCTAATAAGCAAGATGAAGCAGTGAGATGAGTAAAGATTTAGAATTGAAAGCTAATGAGGACTTAAACTCTGAGTCACTTTTTTCAAGCCTAGGCTCTCTAGTTATTTCCCCTGAAAATCCTTGTCTTATTAGTCTTCTCTCCACTCACTTGATAACCAAGATTCCTACCAAAATAGATCTAGACTGTTTACATTGAACTCCAACCTCCAACACTTAATAATCATGTTTTAAGGCAAATTATATAACCATTATGAGCTTCACTTTCCTTTTCTACAAAAGGTAGATAATAGTAGATACCTTGTAGGGCTTTTGAAATGATTAAATGAGTTCATATGTACAGTCATGTACTGCATAATGATGTTTTGGTCAATGATGGACTGCATATATGGTGGTGATCCCATAAGATTGTAATGGAGCTGAAAATTTTCTGTCATCTAGTGACATTGTAGCTGTTGTATCATCATAGTGCAATGCATTACCTTTTCTATGTTTATATGCACAAATACTTACCATTGTGTTCTAATTGCCTACAGTATTCAGTACATGTTGTTACTATGGCCTAGGAGCAATAGGCTAAACCATACAGCCTAGGTGTGTAGTAGGTGTGTAGCACACTCTATGATGTTTACATGATGACAAAATCAATGGACAACTCCTTTCTCAGAACATATCTCTGTCCTTAAGTGATGCATGACTGTATGTGTTCCTTGGAACAGTGCCTGGAATATTGTGTAATGTAAGAGGTTGGCATATAATAAGTGATATATATATGCATTTCCTGTCATCACTGACATCATTATTACTGTTAGATTTACTGATTTCCATGTATTCAATTTGGATTAGCTTATGTGTACCTTTTAATCTTCTGCTATCTATTCTTTGTGACAAGTTTACCTTTTCTTTCTCCTTTTAGATGGGAAGTTTGGAATTAAGACCTCACACAAAAGAATTTCTGGAAAAGCTACATTTCATAGTGAAATGGAAGGTGACGATGCAAGAGATGATTCATTTTATTCCATTTTAGAAGAACTGTGGGAAAATGCTGAACAGATAAAGAGATGCCAGGAAAAACAAAACAAAGCTTTGAGCCATGGTTCCTTTATCAATAAGAAAATATTGAATACAGAATGGGATTATGAACATAAAAACGTTGGAAAATTTGTTCAACCAAGCCCAAAACTCATTCTTTCACAGAAAAGACCCCAGAAACGTGGCTCACTTGGGAAGTGTTTTAAGCACAATTTGGACTTACACATTCATAATAAAAACAATGCAACAAAGAACTTTGATAAAACTATTGAACATGGTCAAGTTTTCACCCAGTGCTCTTCTTATTCTAACCATGAAAACACACATACGGGAGTGAAGTTCTGTGGACGTAATCAATGTGGAAAAGCCCTCAGCTTCAAACACTCACTCAGTCAACATCTGAAATTTCCTGTTGGGGAAAAAGCAAACACATATACTGAATTTGGGAAGATCTTTTCTCAGAAGTCACACCTCTTTGCACCTCAGAGAATTCATGCTGTGGAAAAAGCTCATGAACTTAGCAAATGTGTAAATGTTTTTACACAGAAACCACTACTCAGTATATATCTGAGAATTCATAGGGATGAAAAACTATATATATGTACTAAATGTGGGAAGGCATTCATACAGAATTCAGAATTAATTGTGCATGAGCAAACTCATACTAGAGAAAAACCCTATAAATGCAATGAATGTGGAAAATCATTTTTCCAGGTGTCATCTCTACTCAGGCATCAGACAACTCATACTGGAGAAAAACTCTATGAATGCAGTGAATGTGGGAAAGGCTTCTCTATGAACTCAGCCCTCAATATACATCAGAAAATTCATACTGGAGAGAAACAACACAAGTGCAGTGAGTGTGGAAAAGCCTTCACCCAAAAATCAACGCTCAGGATGCATCAGAGAATTCATACAGGAGAGAGATCCTATATATGTACTGAATGTGGGCAGGCCTTCATCCAGAAGGCACACTTGATTGCACATCAAAGAATTCATACTGGAGAGAAGCCTTATGAATGCAGTGACTGTGGAAAATCTTTCCCTTCTAAGTCACAACTCCAGATGCATAAGCGAATTCACACAGGAGAGAAACCCTATATATGCACTGAATGTGGGAAGGCCTTCACCAACAGGTCAAATCTCAATACTCACCAGAAGTCTCATACTGGAGAAAAGTCTTATATATGTGCTGAATGTGGGAAGGCCTTCACTGACAGATCAAATTTCAATAAACACCAGACCATTCATACTGGAGAGAAACCCTACATTTGTGCTGATTGTGGGAGGGCCTTCATCCAGAAGTCAGAGTTAATTACACATCAGAGAATTCACACTACAGAGAAGCCTTATAAATGTCCTGACTGTGAGAAATCCTTCTCCAAGAAACCACATCTCAAAGTACATCAGCGAATTCACACAGGGGAGAAGCCATATATATGTGCAGAATGTGGCAAAGCCTTTACTGACAGGTCAAATTTCAATAAACACCAGTCAATTCATACTGGAGATAAACCCTATAAATGCAGTGACTGTGGAAAGGGCTTCACCCAGAAATCAGTTCTCAGCATGCATCGCAATATTCATACGTGAAAGTAACCCTGATTCTTGAGAACGAGAGAGCCTTATCATAGAAATCAGGTTTAAGTGTATGTCACAAAATTCATCCAAAACAGATACTATATGAATATGTTGTATAGCAAAAAGCATTCATCAGGCTATCTCACCTGAGATGAGAAAAAATGATTCTGAAGAGACCCTCTAGGAATGCATTGAAGGAGGGAGAATTTCCATATTTGCACAGCCTCACAAAATACAATAGAAGTCATACTGGGGAAAATGCTACCAATTTGATGTGTTAGGAAAAGCCTTCCTACAGAAAGCATTATAATGCAGATCGTTACCAAATTCTTTATAGGAAGGAGTGTGCAAAATTATGTAAATGATAGTCATGTTTACTATATTATATTGAGCAATGCAAAGTGACAACAAAATGAAAGAACAACAAAATAATTGAATTGATGTGCAGACCTACTCTCAGTTCTGTGGGGTATTTGTGGCAGAAGACATTGCATAACAGGAGGAATAATTGAATTGAAATTCTTTTTCAAATTTAGAATAATTGTGTCTATCAGATATGTTTCTTATTGAATCTTTCTATCAAATGAATCCACAATTTAAAACTCACTTTTGTTTTATATATACATACAGCTTCAGATATAATTTTACATAAATCCTATCATTTATGCTGATTTCCATGACATAGTATTCTTATTTTCTTTCATTGTGGTACAATGCAAAATAGCCACAGATTCCTCCCATTCTTTTATGCATGCCTCTTTGCAATGTTGCTTTGTTGTTTCCCTTGTTAAGAAGTAGCATCTCTTTCTCCACTTGACTTTGAACTTGGCCATGTGACTTGCTTTGGCCAATGAACATTAGCAAAGGGATACAGGAAAAAGCTTGAGAAGTGTGAAAAGCCTGCCTTGAGGCTTGCTCTCTCTTGCTGCTCTCTGGAATTCTGAGATCTTCATGTGAAGAAGCTAAGATTACCCTACTGGGGGATGAGAAATCACCTAGAGCAGAGGCAATTCAGCCCTCTATGGCCCCTGTTAGACATGCCAACTGTTAGACATGAAAGTGAGGCCTTCCTAGATCTCTAGCCCTAGCCAGCCCACAAGATCCATATCAGGTATTCCAGCCAACTCACAGAATTGAGATAAATAAAATTATTATAATTTTAAGCCACTTAAATTTGGGGGTAGTTTGTTGCACAGCAAATACTAAGTGATACTTGAAAGTGTATATTTGGGGGGGGTGTTATTGGACCAAAACATAAGACACATGGCATTAGCTTTGGGCTGGGGCAGCAAGTAGAAACTGGAAAAACATTGAGGAAAACTGTTAACAAAGGCTGGAAAGATGGCACCCCATATTATTTAGTAGGAAAAATAGCAAAGCAATCACCATGCTTTGTGAGAAGATAGAAAATTGACCAAATGGATGTGTGAATCTGGCTAAGGAAATTTGCAGCAGAATATAAGAAATATCAATTTGCTTCTTTTAGCTGCATATGATAAGGTACAGAAAGAGAGAAATTAACTAAAGAAATAACTTTTCCATTGGCAAGCAGAATTCAGAAGAAATATAGAAAAGCCAAGACTTGCTGAGTTGGAAAATAACTGTTTCACATCTTTAGTCTCTCTAGCCATTAGAATATTCTCAAGGTAAAAAGTGGCCTCAGGGTAAAGATAAAATCATCCGTGTGTCTGTAAGACCATTTATTTCAATGTGTGAAATATTTAAGTTGGTGCTTGGGAGACCCTCTCAGCTAAACTTAAGGGCTTCTAAAAATCTTCATGACATTATCTCACAGTAGCCTGACACACTGCTCAAAGTGGAGAGAGGCCTATCTTAAAAGGAATTATTGATGTGGCATTTGGGGCGTGGAGTAGATCTAAGCCAGCTTCATAGCAAAGGAAGTTTTAAATAGAGTTTTACCAGTGAAACTACCTCCAGGTTGGACTTAAAGGGACTGAAACAATTAAAAATAAAAAGTGGCTTCTGGACTCACTCCCTAATTTCTATGAATGGGATGCAAGCTGAGAAAGTTATTCAGCTACAAAATGGGCCGTTTCTTATGGGAAGTGAAGAATGTCTCAGAGGAAAGACCCCAAAATAATATATTAAAATGGACTGGGTAGCCATTCCCAGGGAGAACTGAGCCCTAATGAAGAAACATTATCTGCCCTTCGAGCTGGAAGAACTGACAATATTTGCTGTGTAGGATTTCAGAATTGCTATGGAGCAGTGGCTGATATGTGCCTCTTGGTCCTCCTCTTTTTGAATGGGAGTATCTATTGCAATTATTCTGTCACTATCTCACCATTGTATATATATTGCGTATGTTGGAGGGGGCATATAACTCATCATTTAGCTCACAGGTATCTGGATCAAGAAACTTAAAAATTATACTCAAGGAGCCTCAGCCACATCTGGACCTGATACAGAAGATTTGAGATCCTGGAGTTAAGCTTGATGCCACAATTTTGGATGAGACATATGGAGGTCCAGGAATGGGAGTGAACATATTTTGCATGGGGTGGTAATGTGAATAATTTGTGACCAGAGGACACATTGTTAGATAGAAAAATGCTACAGATTTTTTTCTTCCCCATGTGTGTGTCCCTTTTAAGCCTTTATTTCTCTTTGTGTTTCAGTTGGGATAATTTTCATAGATCTATCTTCAAGTTCACTGATTTTTGTCCGCAACCTGGTTCTGTCAAGTCTATTGATGAACCCATTGAAGACATTCATAATCTCAGTTGTTTTATTTTTTATTTTTAATACTTCTCTTTGACTCTTATGGTTTTCACATTTCTACTGAAATTTCACATTTCTACTGAAACATGCAACTGTTCATGCATGTTGTTTGTGTTTCCCACTCTACCCTTTGTCTTAGTCAATTTGGGCTGCTATAACAAAAATACCACAGACAACAGAAATTTATTCCTCACAGTTCTGGAGGCTGGAAGTCTGAGATCAGATGCCAGTATGGTCAGGTTCAGGTGAGAGCCCTCTTCCAGGTTGCAGAGGACTGACTTCCTGTATTCTCCCATGGCTAGAGCTAAAGAGCTCTCTGGGATCCCCTTTATGAGGGCACTAATTCCATTAATGAGGGCTCAACCTCCATGACCTAACTACCTCTCAAAGGCTCTACCTCCTAATACCATCACATTGAGGGTTAGGATTTTAACATACAAATTTTGGAGGGACACAGACATTGAGCGCATAACACCCTCTAACATATTAATCATAGTTGTGTTAAATTACCTGTTTGGTAGTTCCAACTACTAGGTCAACTGAAGCTGGATCTGTTGGTTGCTTTGTCTCTTGATGGTGCATCATTTTCTCTTGCTGTTTTGCATCTAATGATTTTGGCTGAATGTCAGATGTATGTAGGACAGTATTTATTCCTGAAAATACACATAGCTGCCCTTCTGATAGGCCATTAGCATGGGAAGATTGAGTCCATATAGTAGGAGTTGGGCTGGGTTTGAGTTTTTTTGTTGCCATCGTTACCTTCAGTGTGCCATAGACTTCAAAGTCCTCTAATGTTATCTTGAGTTGGGCTCTTATTTTGTGTTTGGAGTAGCTACTGGTTTGCCCAGAGAATTTTTTTCAATGTTCCTGAACCATACTTACCTTTAGGTGTCTCCTGTGTGTCTGCATCTCAGGGAGGGTGTCTCTCCATGCTCTTGCCTCTACCTTAGTAGTAAACTGCTGTTACTGCTTGGTTCTTACTGACCTGGTGAGTGGGAGGCAGGGGTTGTCTTGAGCCAGCCTCGGTTTTTGTCAGGCCCTATCTGTGGGTCTTAAGGGTGAGGTTTTTTTCAGTGATCCTGCCCCTCATCCTCTGATAGAAGACTTAATTGTCTGGGCCTAGGATGGTTTCCTGCCCTTCTATCATGGGTGGAAGATCTTTTTTACCCCTTTCCCTTTCTCAAGTCACAGATCTCTACCTGTGTCCTGAGGGCAACAGGGTGTGTTGCACTTCCCCCAGTGGCGTAAGGCTTTTGTTCTATAGGGGATTCGGGTCCTATTGTGGTTTTGTGCCATTTTTGTATTAGTAGCTGTCCCTTTATAGGCATGCTCCATGGAGGGAGGCATTCTCCAGTCTCCTGCCCTGCCCCCAGTGTTTCTTGTGAGCATTCAGTGGAGGTCTATGGAGAAAAGCCTGCAGGTAAAAGCCAACTACTCTTAAGTCTACAGGTCTCAGGAGTCTCTCATGCTCGGTCTTTAGCAATTCATTAAAACTTCTTGCCGAATGCTTACTGTTTGTTTGGTGGCCCTATCTTCCTTACTGCTCTGCCACATATGACCCAGTGATAACTTCCTGTCTCCTTTGAGGCACTTGTCTTCTCTAATATTTTCAGCTAGTTGACTGCTTTGTGATCTTAGCTCTTTGATGGTTTCAAAAAAGTTCTGATTTTTTTAAACTGCTTAGCTTTTTACATGTTATAAGGATGGGAGCAGTGTTCTTTCTAGATGTCTACATCCTAGGAAGAAGCTAGAAGAGAGGTCTAGGCAGTCTCTATTGGCCCCTAATATCTGAATATATGCTCCTTTTCAGTGTGACTTTGCCACTTCACCAATCAAGATGTGGAATCTGTTTCTTCAGTCCTTGAAACTGGACTTAGCTATTTCTTTGGCCAGTGGGACATTAACAACTATGACACAAGCAGATGCTTGACAAATGCTTGCACAATGAGGTTTGCCCACTCTTGCTTCTCTTTGGAATCCTGACCCCATGTGTGAGAAAACCTAAACTGTGCTGTTGGAAGATGAGAGACCACATGGAGCACTGATGGAGCAGAGACTAGCCATCCCAGTTGAGGCACCCTATACCACCCATATTTTCAACTGAAATTCAACAAGACATGTGAATGAAGCCATCCTGGCCATCTAACCTTGGTCAAGGGAACTGTGGTTGGCAGCTTCTGAGATGACCCTGAATGTCACTACCTCCTGGTATTCACACTCTTATATAATCCCCTTCCCTTGAGTGTAGGCTGGAATTAGTGACTTTGTTCTAATGAATAGAATGAGGCAGGGGTAATAGGATGTTACTCCCAAGATTAGGTTACCAAAAAGACTGTGGCTTCCATTTTGGATGCTTGCTTACTCTCTTAGATGGTTCACCATAGGGGAAACCTGCTGCTACATCATGAGGCAGCCCTGTGGAAAGGCCCATATGGGTGAACTTGTAAGCATATCCTCCTCTAGTCTAGCCTTCAGATGAGACCACAGCCAGGTAGCTTGACTGTAACCTCTTGAGAGACCTTCAGCCAGAGTCATCCTTCTGAGTTACAGAATGCGTGACCCATAGAAACAGTGAGATATTAAATGTTTATTATTTTAAGCTACTAAATTTTAAGATAATTCTTTATGCAGTAATAGGTTAGTAATATACTGGCCCAGACTAGGAAAGCTCTGCCATTCATCCCACCCATTCCAAACAACTAACAGAATAATGTTCATTGTTTTAAGTCACTAAGTTTTTGGGGGGCTTAAAGCCCAGAAAAAGCTAACTGTTAAATTCATTATTTACTGAATTTCCTCCTCCAACTCTTTTTTCCCCAACAGATAACCAATACTAATCAACTACTGTGAGCACTCTCATGTTTTAATCTATGCTTATAATCATGTATGGACGTATATTTGTTACCATGCTTAAAATCAGTTAGAAGCTATGTAAGGATTGTTTCCTTTGATTTTCAAAAATGGGATTATAGCATGCAACCATCTCTGCATCTTGGTATTACTCAACAATATCCCTTTTGAATGGTTGCATAATAGTTCATGGGGTAAATATGCAATAATTTATTAAACTATTTGTATTATTAAAATTTATTCACCCCATTTTCAACTTTTTTTGTCACTAGGAACAATGCTATTAAAAATATTAAAAGGTAGCTTGCATAGTAGTTAGGTAGATAGGCTCAAGAACCAGTTAGCCAAGGTTTCAATCCCGGCTCTACTATTTCCTACCTATGTGACTTTGGGTTAGTTAAACTCTGTCTTAATTTTTTTAGCTATAAAAGATGTTGACATGAGTACCTACGCCATAGATTTGACTGAGAAGTGTATTGGTTTCCTAGGGCTACTGTAACAAAGTACCACAAATTGGGTGGCCTAAAACAGCAGAAATTTACCATCTCATAGTTATGGAGGCTAGAAGTCCAAATTAAGGTGTCAGCAGAGTCAGGCTCCCTCTGAAGTTGGTAGGGAAAGAACTATTGCATTCCTCTCTACTAGCTTCTGGTAGCCTTAGGTGTTACCTGGCTTGTAGACGCATCACTCCTGTCACATGGCTGTTTTCTCCTGGTGTGTCTTCACATCATGTTCCCTCTGCATATCTGTCTCTATTTCTAAATTTACCCTTTTATGAGGACACCAGTTATGTTGGGTTAGGGCTCACCATTATGACCACATTTTAACTTCATTACCTCTGTAAATACTCTATTTCCAAATCAGGCCACATTCTGAGGTTCTGGGGATTAGGATTTGCACATATCTTTTGGAGAGGACATAATTCAACCCATAACAAGAAGGTAATGCATTTTGTGTAAAGCATTTAGAACTATGCATGGAGAGAAGTTCTTAATGAATATTAAACATACTCCACTTCCTGAGCCTGAGTAGGTCCCCCTATAACTCTCCATGCTTGGGACAGAGGTGGGATTTGAGAGTTTATCTGTGGCATCTTAGTCTCATCCAACTATCTAAGGAAAATGGATGGGGTAACAGGAAAAGCAGGCGTGGGACCAAAGCTTGTGGTACCAACATTTGAGGACTGGGTCAAAGAAGGAATATTTATATAAGATCATGGGAAGAAGCAGCCAGAGGGCAAAACATATCAGGTGAGCAAGGGGCTCACAGAAGACAGAGGGTTTCCAAGGAGTGTTTCAGTGGAGGACTTGTCCAAATTGAAGGTCAGTTCACATGAGGGTAGAAAACTGGTTCTTGATTTTGTGACAAGGAGATCATCATTGACTTTGATGAAAGCTATTTTGGAAATGAATTTAAAGGAGTTTAAATTCAGAAAAACCTGAAGGAATTTCTGAATTCAGATAATGTTATTTCACCATAAAGCAACTTTTCTGATAGAAAAATGTCAGGCCATTGGGATGGATTGTTCTGCTGATGTCTGGGTTATACTGAGAAATGAGAGTTGGCCAAAAGTAGAAATTACATGATATTTGGAAGGTCAAAGGGAAGGACCAAACATTACTCTTAAAAGTCTTTGAGATTAGATACAGTGAAGGACAGATACAGAGCTACCCATCAGGTTCCAATTTTTCTTCACTCTCTCCCACTCTATATCCAGCTCTTCTTTCCATCTCCCAGCCCTGCTGACCAACAGTGGCCTTAGGCCTACCACCAGATGCTTGGCTGCAGGCTCGCAAAGACCACGGCTTCTTATAGACTTCCCTATCAGCTCCCCTTCACAGTTCCACTTCAGCAGCCAGATGTGCCCGGATTCTGAGATTTTCCTGAAAGCTCTGATTTATCCGCTCATGCCAATGTCTCAAAAGAGCTGGTTTAGTGACTTCTTTAATCCTCCAACTCTCCCTTCTATACCTTTATTTCCTCAGCTATTCCTATAAATTTTGTATGGTCTTATCAATATTTAAAAATCCCTTATTCCATAATACTTATAGTAATTATGCTTCCCTGATTAATACAGTTAAACTTTCTTTTTCCTGAGAATTTGGTAGATGTTGCTTTTCTAGAACTGAGTGATGCTATTAAGAAATCTTAGACAAACTTGCTCTCCTTTTTCTTGTACATAATGTGCCTTTCTGCCGTATGATTCTTTTTTTATTCTTGAAGTTAAGGATCTATGAAAGCATATACTTTGGTCCTGATCTTTGTGTATTAATTTTACCTGGTTATAGTGAGCCATTCTAATCATTCATTTCAGGGAAGTTTTATTTTGCTTAACTTTTTTTTTCCGATCCACTTCTTCAGGGACAATGATGCATATGTAAGATGTCTTTGTCATCTTCTACATTCATTTCCTATCATTACTCTTTTTGGTTTTGTTTTATTGACTCTAGCCTCCTGTATGGAGACGGTCCTCCATGAACCTCTTGTGTTTCTTCATGTTTAGACATTAACGATTTGCTCAGATTTATTTACATTCCAGGACGGTAAAGATAAAGAATGGTTTCCTCCCTGGAGACATTCCCAGAGAAGATTTGGTTACATTCCAAGTTAATAAAGATAATTCTCTCTCTCTCTCTCTCTCTCTCTCTCTCTCTCTCTCTCTGTCTCCCCCCTCTCCCCCCTCTCTTTCTCTCTTGCTCTCACTCTGAGGAAGAAGATGGGCAATAAAACAATATTTTCTCCCACATTTTAATTATGTACATTTTCAATCTTGTAGAAATATTGAAAGAATAGTAAACACCCATATAATTTATTTAACAATGTATGTGTAAATTTTTTCCCAAAATATCAATGGTAAGTCATAGACATAACATTACACCCCAAAATAATTGATCATCCATCTAAATATAAGGACATTCTTCCATATAACTGAAATATCATTATCAATCTAATTCTATAATATATCTAGTCCATTTTCAAATTTCTCCCATTGTCCCTAAGATATATTTTGCAGCTTTATTGAAGTATATTTAGCATATAATATAACCTGTTTAAAGTATATAATTTGATGAGTTTTGACATATGTGTGCACCTTTCAAACCATCACTGCAATAAAAATAATGAACATATCCATCACTCCCAAAAAAGTTTCCTTATGCCTCTTTGTCATCCATTCTTCCTTCCCCACACCCTCCCCCCATCCAAAGACAACCACTGATCTGTTTCTGTCCTTACAGATTAGTTTGCATTTACTACAATTTTATATGCATGGAATCATACTCCAGGCACTCTTTTTTCATTTCTTCCTTTCAGTATTATTTTGAGATTTATTCGTGTTATTACATGTATCTATATTCATTAATTCTTATTGCTAAGTGGTATTTCATTGTATGGATATACCAAAATTTGTTTATACATTCATATGTTCATGGAAATTTGTGTTTCTAGTTTTGGCTATTACAAATAAAACTGATATGAACATTTGTATACAAGACTTTGTATGGACATAGTTTTCATTTATCTTGGGTAAATGCCTAAGAGTGAATGTCATATGGTTGGTGTATACTTAACTATTTAAGAAATTGCCAAACTGAGAGCTGGGCATGGTGGCTCATGCCTGTAATCTCAGTACTTTAGGAAGCCGTGGCAGGAGGATTGCTTGAGGCCAGGAGTTCAAGACAAGCCTGGGCAACATAGTGAGATGCCATCTCTACAAAAAATAATAAAAAAAAAATAGCTGTGGGTGGTGGCATATGCCTGTAGTTCCAGCTACTCAGGAGGCTGAGGCAAGAGGATCCCTTGAGCCCAGGAGTTGGAGGCTGCAGTGAGCTATAATCATGCCACTGCACTCCAGCCTGGGTGACAGAGATCCATCTCTGAAAAATAAAAGAAAAAAAAAAGAAAAGAAAAATAACAAAACTATTTTGCAAAGTGTTTGTACCATGTTACATTTCTACCAGCAGTATGTAAGTGTTCCAGTTGCTTCATATCTTTGCTTTCACTGAATATTGATTATTCTTTTTAATTTTAGTCATATTAGTGGGAGTGTAGTGGTTTCTCACTGTGGTTTTAATGTACACTTCCCTAATAACTAATGCTGTTGAGCATCTTGTGTTTATTTGCCATCTATATGCTATCTTGGTTGATGTATCTTTTAAAATATTTTGCCAATTTTTAAACTTGGTTGTTTGTCTTACTGAGTTCTAAGAGTTCTTTATATATCCTAGATATAAATCCTTTGCTGGATATATATGTTGCAAACATTTTCTCCTAAGTTTGCCTTTTCATTTAAATAAGAGCAAAGGTTTTTATTGTTAATAAGTCCAATTCATTTTTGTTTCCTGTTATAGTTCATGGCTTTTTTTGGTCATGGTTAAGAAATTTTTGCAAAACTCAAAGTCATTAAGATTTATCCTGTCCTTTCTTCTAGAAGTTTTATAATATTGGCTCCTACATTTGGTTTCATGATCCATTTTTATTTAATTTTGCATATGATGTACATCATTTTGTTTTGCATATGGCTATGGCTATCCAATTGTTTCAGCACCATTTGTCGAAAAAATAATCTATTGAATTGTTTTGGTACTTCTATAAAACATTAATTGGCTGATTGTATTTCTTTTCAGTTTTTCTGTTTGTCTATCATAATGCCATTACCACCATTGGCATTACTGTAGCTTTTGTATAACTATAGCATTACTGATTACTGTAGCTTCATAAGTCTTGAAATCAGATAATGTAAATTTTCCAACTTCATTCATCTTTTCCACAGTTGTTTTGGCTATTCTGGGTCTTTTGAATTTCTATATACATTTTAGAATCAGCTTGTCAGTTACAGTGAAAAGCCTGTTGGGATTTTGATTGATATTGAATTGAATCCATAGATCTATATGAAGAGAATTGACATCTTAATAATCTTGAGTTTGCATATCCATGAACAGGGCATATTTTTCCATTTATTTAGGTCTTTAATTTCCCTCAGAAGTGTTTTATAATTTTCAAGTGTAAAAGTCTTACTCATATTTCATTAAATTTATCCCTAAATAGTTCACATGTTATACCATTTTGAATATTAGTTATTTTTAAATTTCAGTTTCCAATAGTCCTTTGCTAGTATGTAGAAATATAATTGACTTTTATATGTTGATCTTGTATCTGATAACCTTGCTAAACTCACTTATTACTTCTAGTAGCCTTTTTGTAGTTCCTGTAAGCTTTTCTACATAGACAATCATGTCATTTGTACAAAATGGTAGTTTCACTTCTTCCTTTCCACTATAGGTGTCTTTTATTGCACTGACTAAAACCTACAGTATAATGTTGACTAGAAGTGATCAGAATGGATATATTTATGTTTTTCCTGATCTTCAGAAAGAAAACATTTAGTCTTTTAATATCGGGTATGATAGTAGCTGTAGATATTTCATATATGTTCTTCATCAGGTTGATGAAGTTACCTCTATTCTTAATTTGTTGATATTAAATAGTTTTATCAGGAATAGGTGTTGGATTTTTTCAAATGTTTTTTATCCACCTATCAAGATGATCATGTTTTCTTCTTTTTAGTTTCTTAATCTATTGAATCATATATATTACATTGACTTTTTGATAGTTAAATCTAGCATTTCTGTAATCAAACTCCTCTTGGTCATCATGTTATCATTTTTACATTTCATTGGATTCAATTTACTAAAAATTTTGTTGATAATTTTTGCATATATGTTTATGTGGGATATCAATTTATTGTTTTCTTATATTTTCTTTGTCTGCTTTTGGTATCAGGGTAGTGCTGGGCTCATAGAATGAATTAGGAAGTGATACTTCCTCTGGAAGAGTTGGTGTAGAAATGGCATCATGTCTTCTTTAAATGTTTGATACAATTTTCCAGTGAAGTCATCTGGTCCTAGAATTCTTTTATAAGAAGGCTTTTAACTACAAATTTAATTTCTTTAATAGCTACAAGGCTATTCAGGTCATCATTTTCTTTTTCATTAAGCTTTGGTAGCTTATATCTTCCAAAGACTTTGTCTATTTCATGGAAGTTGTTTAATTTAGGAACATAAAGTCATTCATCACATTCCTTTTTTATCCTTTTTTTATCTGTACAGTTGGAAGTGATGCCCATTCTTGATATTGGTAATTTGTGTCTTCTATCTTTTTCTCCTGATCAGTCTGGCTAGAAGTTTATTGATTTTTGTGATTTTCTCAACCAACCAGCTTTTGGTGTCATTGACTTTCTCTATTGTTTTTCTGTTTGGGATTTTATTTATACTTTTTTATTATTTTCTTTTCTGTTTATTTTGGGTTAAATTTGCTCTTTTTCTAGTTTCTGTGGTTGAAGCTGAGGTCATTAATTTGAGACTTTTCTTTTTTTCTTCACCTTTCATAGTGTAAAGCTTTAGTGATATAAATTATCCTCCAAGCACTCATTTAGTAGCATCCCATATATTTTGTTATGTTGTTTTTACATTTTAATTCAAAATACTTCCTAACTTCTCTTGGGATTTCTTTTCTTTCTCCCATTATGTTAGTTGATGTGTATTATTCAGTATCCAAATATTTGAGAATTTTCCAATTATCTTTCTTTATGGTTTATAATTTGATTCCCTTGTGGTTAGAGAATATACTTTGAATGATTTGAATACTTATAAATTAATTGAGACTTCCTTTATGGTCCAGAATATGGTCTGTATTGTTCTGTGCATACTTATAAAGAATAGGAATAACATTTATCGGGCGTCGGGCAGGTGGGAGGGGGGAGGAGGGGATGGGTATATACAAACATAATGAGTGAGATGTGCAACATTTGGGGGATGGTCATGCTTGAAGCTCTGACTCGAGGGGGGAGGGGGGCATGGGCAATATATGTAACCTTTACATTTGTACCCCCGTAACATGCTGAAATAAAAAGAAAGATGATAAAAAAGAATGTACATTTTGCTATTGTTGTGTGGCATGATCTATCAAGATTTTTGATAGTATAGTTCAAGTCTCCAATAGACTGATTTTCTGTCTACAGTAGTCTCCCCCTTATTAATGGAGGATATGTTTCAAGACCCCAAGTGGATGCTTGAAAGCACAGATAGTACTGAACCCTCTATATACTATGTTTTAAAATCCGATAACCAAGATGGTTACTAAGTGACTAACGGGGCAGCATATACAGTGTGGATACGCTGGACAAAGGGAAGAGTCATATCCCAGGCAGGATAGTGGAACAGCATCAGATTTCATCATGCTACTTAGAACAGCATGTAATTTAAAACTTATGCATTGTTTATTTCTGGAATTTTCCATTTAATATTTTCAGTTGGCTGTGGGTAACTAAAACTGTAGAAAGCAAAACTACAGATAAAAGAGAACTACTGTATTTATTCTATCAATTATTGAGGGCAAGGTATTGAAATCTCTAACTAAAATTGCATTTTTATCTATTTCTCCTTTCAGTTATATCAGTTTATGCTTCGTCTATTTTGAAGCTCTGTACACAAACATTTAGGATCGCTGTGTCATCTTGCTGAGTAGACACTTTCGACACTATAAAATTATTCTAATAAAATTCTTACAACAGCCACTTGATTTTTCTTTTGATCAATTTGATGTGAGGTGTGTTCATTACTACTGGTGCATCACTGCTAGGAGTGTCACAGAGCTAGGAAATGCATGTATGTATTTGAATCCATGTGTGCACATATATTTATTTTTATTTCTTTAGTTCTCTATATATTTTTATTTTTTATTTTATTTATTTATTTATTTTTGAGACAGTCTCACTCTGTTGCCCAGGCTAGAGTGGGGTGGCATCAGCCTAGCTCACTGCAACCTCAAACTCCTGGGCTCAAGCAATCATCCTGCCTTAGCCTCCCGAGTAGCTGGGACTACAGGCATGTGCCACCATGCCTGGATATTTATATATATATATATATTTTAGTTGTCCAGCTAATTTCTTTCTATTTTTTTAGTAGAGACAGGGCCTCGCTCTTGCTCAGGCTGGTCTCGAACTCCTGAGTTCAAACGATCTGCCCGCCTCGGCCTCCCAGAGTGCTAGGATTACAGGCATGAGCCACCACGCCTGGCCATCTATATGTTTTTAAATAAACATGGGTTCATACTGATATCTCCAGCTTGAACCTAGCACCACAGGATTCCTTCCAGCCTTCTCCCTTCTCTTGCTTATTTGTACTTCTTTTTCTAACAGTTAGGAAATCAAAACAGTTGACTACATTTGTGTGGGCCTATTTTTGGTTCTTTATTCTGTTTCATTGATCCATGTTTCTGGCTTTTTGTCAATACCACGCTATCTTGATTACTATAGCTTTACAATGAGTCTTGAAATTGGATAGTGTGAGTTATCCAACTTTGTTTTCTTTTTCAGAATTGTTTTGGCTATTCTTCTCCTTTATTTTACCATATAAATTTTAGAATCAGCTTGTTGGTACCTAAACAAGGCTTGCTGGTAATTTGATTGGGATTATGTTGCATCTGTAGATCAAATTAGAGAGAATTGACATCTTAACTATAGTGAGTCTTATAATCCATGAACATGGTCTATTTTTTCATTTATTTAGATGATATTTGATTTCTTTCATCAACATTTTTTATTTTTCACCATACAGATCCCACACATATTTTGTTATATATACCCCTAAGTACTTAAGTTTTTGGTGTTATCATATATGTTATATTTTTAAATTTCAAATTCCAATTGTTCATAACTGGTACATAGGTTATAATTGACTTTTATGTATGACAGCATATCCTGTAAAACCTTGCTAAGCTCACTTACTAGTTCTAGAAAATTTTGTGTATATTTTTAATATTCTCTACATAGACAATAATGTCTGAAAATAAAATTTTATTTCTTCCTTTCCCATAGGAATTCATTTTATTTCTTTTCCTTATATTATTGCACTGTCTAGGACTTCTAGTATAATGTTGAATAGGAGTGATCAGAGAGCACATCCTTGCCTTGTTTCTGATCTTAGGAAGAAGGCATGTAATTTCTCACCATTCAGTATGATGCAACTTGCAGGTGTTTGTAGGTGCCATCTATTAGGTTAAGGAATTTTCATTCTATTCCTAGTTTGCCTGTTAGTTTTAAAAATCATAAATGGATATTCAATTTTTTCATATGCTTTCTCTATCTACTGAGATAATTATATGGTTTGTTTTATTTAGTCTGTTAATATAATTAATTACAATGACTGATTACAATGTTATAATTTGCATTCATGGTATGAACCCCTCTTTGTTGCAATATGTTTATAGTAATATATGTATATATAATAGTTCTTGTGTATTTTGTATACATAACTAACATATATATAACTAATATTTTGGCGAAGATTTTTATGTCATGTTCATAGGGGATGTTGGTCTGCAGTATTTTTTTTCCGTCATGTCTTTTCCTGGTTTTGGTATTTGGGCAATGCTAGCCTAATAAAATGAGTTGAGACATTTTCCATCTTCCTTTTTCTGGGAGAGGTTATGTATTCTGAAATGTTGGCAATAATGTGGAGACATTGGAACTCTCATGCATTGCTTGTGGGAATATAAAATGGTTCAGCCTCTGGGGAAACCAGTCTGGTAGTTCCTAAATAAATTAAACATAGATTTATCATATGACCCATAAATTCCAATCCTAGCTATATACCCAAAATACAGATGCTCCTTTGACTTATGATGGGGTTACTTCCTAATAAACCCATCAGAAGTTGAAAATACATTTAATATGCTTAACCTACTGAACATCGTAGCTTAGCCTAGCCTACCTTAAACATGCCCAGAACACTTACATTAGCCTACAGTTGGGCAAAATATGGCAACATAGTACACTGTATAGTATTGTTTGCTTACCCCTGTGATCACATAGCTGACTGGGAGCTGCCCAGTATCATGAGAGACTATCATACTTCTTTATACTGAGTGTGTTTCACTTTTACATCATCATAAAGTCCAAAAATTGTAAGTCAGGAAATCTCTATAATTGAAAACAGGTGTTTAAACAAAAACTTGTACACTAACATTCATAGCAGCAGTATTCACAATAGCCAAAAGATGGAAACCACCCAATGTCCATCAACCAATGGATGGATAAAGAAAATATAGTAAATACATACAATAGAATATTATTTAGTCATAAAAAGGAATGTGTCATGGATAAATTCCACAACATGGATGAACTTTAAAAATATTATGCTAAGTGAGAGAATCCAGACACAGAAGGCCACATATTTTATGATTTCATTTATATGAAATATCCAGAATAGACAAATCTGTAGGGATAGAAAGCAATAATGGTTGCCAAGGGATGGGATGAGTGGGAGTGGTGAGTGATTGCTTAATGAGTATGGAGTTTCCTTTTGGAGTGATTGAAAATATTCTGGAATTAGATAGTAATGATGGTTGCTTGAATTTGTGAATATACCAAATTCCATTGAATTATACACTTTAAAATGGCTAAAATTGTGAATTTTATATGTATATTTTATCACAATAAAAATTGATCATAGATCTAAATATAAAACACAAAAGTATAAAACTTCTAGAAGAAAACATGGAAGAAAGCCTTATGATCTTGGGTTAGCAAAGGTTTCTTAGATATGATAGGAAAAAGAACAGTCCATTAAAAAGAATTGATAAATTGGATTTTATATTAAAATGCTTATGCTCTTTCAAAGGAAAACAAGTCAAAGACTAGGATAAAATAGTTGCAAAACACATATGTAACTTGGATCAAGAATATGTAACAACTCTCAAAATTCTATCAGTAAATGGTCCATAAAAATGGTCAAAAAACTTGAGTAGATGCTTTACAAAAAAAAAAAAAAAAGTGGCCAATAAACACATGAAAGTACACTCAACATTATTTGTCATCGGGGAAATGCCAACTAAAACCACAATGAACTACTCCTAAAAACCTATTAGAATGGTTAAAATAAAAAAGCTGGACCACACCAAGTGCTTCAAAGTATGTGGCCCAACAGGAGCTCTCATATATTACACAGTTTCATATAAAATTAAGCATACAACCCAGTAGTTCCAATTTTAGGTATTCACCCAAGATAAACAAAAATTTATGTTCACACTAAAACTTATACATGAATTTTTTTTAATTCGGGATATTATGGGGGTACAAACATTTTGGTTACATGAAATGCACTTGCCTCGCTCAAGCCAGGACTAGAAGTGTGTCCTTCCCCCATACAGTGTGCCCTGTTTCCATTAGCTGTGGGCTTAACTGGCCCCCCGGATGCCCTCTACCCCCCCACCCCCACCTGACCGGCACCCAGTGAATATTACTACTATGTGAGCACCTTAGTGTTAATCAATTAGTACCAGTTTGATGGCGAGTACATGTGGTGCTTGTTTTTCCATCCTTGTGATACCTCACTTCAAAAGATGGGTTCAATCTCTATCCAGAATAATATAACAGGTGCTAGATCACCATTGTTTTTTGTAGTTGACTAGTACTCCATGGTATACATATACCACATTTTATTAATCCACTCATGTATTCATGGGCATTTGGGTTGTTTCCACATCTTTGCAATTGTGAATTGTGCTGCTATAAACATTTGAGTGCAGATGTCTTTATTATAGAATGTCTTTTATTTTCCTTCGGGCAGATGCCTAGTGGTGGGATTGCTGGATCAAATGGTATTTTCTGTTTTTAGCTCTTTGGGAAATGCAAATCAAAAGTACAATGAGCTATCACCTAACTCTAGTGAGAATGGCCTCTATCAAAAAGTCCCAAAATATATCAATGTTTTAAGCAGTTTTATTCATATGCCAAAAACTGGAAACAACTCATATGTCTTTCAACTGGTGTATTATGACTGTGGTGGTGAATATATGACTCTATGCATTTATCAAAACCCATAGAAATGTATGCCACAAACATGGATTTTGCTATATGTAAAATTTTTAGAAAATATTTGGGGGGCACCGAAAGTGGAATACAAACTTTTAAAAATGAACCTGTATAGCCAGGCACGGTGGCTCCTGCCTATAATCCTAGCACTCTGGGAGGCCAAGGCGTGAGGATTGCTCAAGGTCAGGAGTTCAAAGGCAGCTTGAGTAAGAGCGAGATCCCGTCTCCACTAAAAATAGAAAGAAATTAATTGGCCAACTAAAAAATATATAGAAAAAATTAACCAAGCATGGTGGTGCATGCCTGTAGTCCCAGCTACTTGGGAGGCTGAGGCAGAAGAATCGCTTGAGCCCAGGAGTTTGAGGTTGCTGTGAGCGAGGCTGATGTCACGGCACTCTAGCCCGGGTGACAGAGTGAGACTCTGTCTTAAAAAACAAAACAAAATAAAACAAAATGAACCTGTCTCACAAATTAATAACATTATGTTGAAGGGACTGGGGCAGAAAAGACATAACTTAGAACAACATAACTTAGAAAACAGTGTTTTTACTAGATACTGTAAGGATATAGACAAAAAGAACTGAACACAAAAAGAGATTCTCTAGTTAGTACATTTGTTTCTCCAAGGGGTATGGATTAGCAATTCTGAAACTTCTTTATGTTAATACTAAAGCTGAACAAATAAGCAAATATATCACAGTTAATGAGATCTAGATTTCTCACTGTCAGTGAAATAAGTTATATTTAAGGAAATGGGGAAGGCTAGAATGAATCCTGTGGTGCTGGACTAGAATCAGAGGAAGGGTGAGGAGGGGGAGAGAGAGAGAAGAGAGGAAGAGAATAAATGTGTGTATGCATGGGTTAATATATAATACATATATTTCCAAGCTTCCAAGTTAGCTGAAAGGACCTGGAAGCATTAACAACTCAACCAATGATCATACATAGTAATCAGATCTTGTTTTCTAAATACCATTCTCTAATAAAAGGAACCAGGGTTCCATGAAAAAGTAGTTGAACTAGAGCAGGGAAAGTACAAGTTGAGCTGGGGAATCTTATAGTCCCAGAAAGGAAGTGTGCAAAAAAATATATATATATAGAGAGAGAGGCATATCAAAAGGGCACCATAAGCCAACCTGAAAGAGCTTGCAGTGGCCAAAGCCAGAACAATTTGAGACAGAAAACAAATAATGATAGATTATGATCCATAGATCAAAATAAATATGTGTGAGTCCAAATTGTTTTAAATAAATAACTGAATAAATAAACAAATGAGGGGAAAGGGACCAACTCTTTCTTACACAATAGTCTAATTAATAAATATAGAAAGAGTAAGGCAAGTAGAAAATGACTATTAGAACACCACAGTGATAATTGTTGCAGGTAAGATCCATCCATGGGTGCTAAAATTAGTGGGTAACACTTTGATGAGAAAAATATGTATTTGCATAGTTTCAAAGTACCTGCCAAAAATATTACGAAAGAAAAAATAGTAATTTTATGGTGAAGAAACCCAACAGATACCCTTGGGTTAATAAAGTTATCGAGGTTAACATCACCAGTAAAATGATGTAGACATTATGTGACCCCTGATATAATGCATTGAGAAGTGCGCATTGCTTCTGTAGTATTCTTGCCAAAAATGCACAACCTCAATCTAATAATAAGAAAACATAAGAGAAACTCAAATTGAAAGACATTCTGCAAAATAGCTCACCAGTACTCTTCTAAAGTGTCAAGGTTATGAAAGACAAAGACGAAGGGACTGCCAAAGATTGGAGGAAACTAAAGTGACATGAAAACTAAATTCCATGTGATGTATTAGATTAGGGCCTGGAACTTAAAAAGGACATTAGTGGAAGAGCTAGTGAAATCAGAATAAAGTCTACAGGTTAGTGAATAGTATTGTTCTAATGTTAATTTCTAGTTTTGATCATTATATCATGGTCATGAAAGATGTTAACATGAAGGGGAACTTGGTGATGGGACTATAAGAACTCTCTGTACTATCTTTTTCAATTTTTCGGTAAGTCTAAAATCATTTGAAAAATAAATAGTTAAATAAAAGTTCATGAATGATCATAATTAAAAATATCTAGTTGTAGAGTTGTTGGTCACATAGTAAGTATATGCTTAACTTTACCAGAAACTGTTGAACTATTTTCCAAGGTGGTTATACCATTTCACACTCCCAGCAAGAATTTATGGGAGTTCCAGTTGCTGCATGTCTTCACCAGAGCTTGATAGGTCAATGTGTATTATGGTAGTCAGCTTCTAAGATTGTCGCAATGGTACCCACCTCCTCATATTCACTCCCTGTGTAATTCACTTCACTAAATGTAGGCTGGACTTATTGACTCTCCACCCTCTTTTTTTTTAGTTCTCTAAAACTAAGATAGGACTGGCTCACTTTTAATGAAGAGAATACAGCAAAAGTGATGAGAAGACACATCCAAGATTAAGTTATAAAAGGATTATGGCTTCTGTCTTGGTACTCTCTGTATCTTGGATCACTTGCACTGGCAAAAGAAAGATCTCATGTTTTAAACAGCCCTATGTAGAGGTTCACATGGTATAGCAAGGACTGAGGGCCTCAGTTCATAAGCTGTCAGTCTAGCAGCCATATGAATGAGCTTACAAGTATGTCCTTCAGGTCCAGTCAGTCCTTCGATGACTATATCCTCAAGTGACATCTTGACTGCAGCCTTGTGAGAGACCGTAAGTCAGATTCTTTACCCACAGAAACTGTGATATAATAACTGTTGTTTTAAGTTGCTAAGTTTTGGGGTACTTTGTCACTCAGTTATAGGTAACTAATATACATATTTAACCCACATTGAGATATTATCCTTTACTTGTGACATTGACTAAAAAAAACCCAGTTGATGAGAGAGTAGGGACACAGGAACTCTCATATAGAGATGCTGGAAGTGAAAAATAAAAATAGTACAGCTCTTATGAGGCTAACTTGGTACTTCTAACAAAATTAGAAATGTACTTACCTTTGACCAATCAATTCCACTTCTAGGAATTTATCCTACAGAATTACAATGTAAAAAAATATGTCAAAGAAAAAGAAGACAAGCCACAGGCTGGAAGAACATATTTGCCAAAGACATATATGATAAATTAGTATTATTCAAAATATACAAAGAGCTCTTAAAAGTCAACAATAAGAAAACAACCCAATTAAAAAACGGGCAAAAGACCTGAACAAGCACCTCACCAAAGTAGATATACAAACGGCAAATAAGCATATGAAAAGATGCTCCACATCATGTGCCATCAGGGAATTGCAGAGCAGGTTGCACACTGCAGACCTCCAGGGAGTGCCATGTGCCTAGAGTATAATATGAATAGTTCCCCTGGAGCACTGGAGTTACATCCCCTGACTAATGCAAGTTCTTTTTTTATCCACTCAAGTTTCAGGAGTTTCTATGTCTGTGAAAGGTAGAGTTGGTTTAGATAACATGACTGCCCCATTCAGCTATATCCCTCACTATATATAAATTAAATTCCACAGGAAGAGTAGTAGTTGCACTCATGTCCATAAGTCCTCTTCCCAGGGCAATTGATTGGGTCTCCCACAGGGCTATGACCTTGGGACTTACAGACAGCATGGTCTTTCAGGTTATACTCAAAGGAGTCTGTCCTCATGGTATGTAGGACCCTCTGTGGAATTTTTAAGAATCACAACGAGTCAGGCTAATTCATATTTCCTCCAGTTTGTGTCTTTGCTTGTGAATTTGAATAAATAAATGAGGAAAAATTCATCAGAGCCTTCACCAGTCACTTCTAGGATTGGCCAGGTGCTCATTTCTGCTCCATCCATCCATAAAAATAGTTTCTAAGATTTTAAGAACCTTTATATCAGAGGTCCTCAAACTACGGTCCGAGGGCCACATGCAGCCCACCGAGGACATTTATCTGGCCCACTGGGAGTTTTTGCCACCGCTGCCTGTCCTGCTTAGCAGCCGACTCATCCCAGGCCCACAGTGCGCATGTGTGGAATTGCGCCGCGCTCTCCAACGGCCCTCCAACGGTCTGAGGAACAGTGAACTGGCCCCCTGTTTAAAAAGTTTGAGGATCCCTGCTTTATATACTTGTCATCAGTATAAAGAATGTTTTTCATATACCGTGTTTCCCCCAAAATACGACCTACCCATAAAATAAGCCCTAGCAGGATTTCTAAGCATGTGCACAATAGAAGCCCTACCCCGAAAATAAGACCTAGCGATGGGCGTGGCTACCCAGCATATCTGCACAACCCATGCATTTCCTCGCGGAGCGGTAAACAAGATGAGCAGCCCTTGTCATCTGCCCCATGAGAGCTCTATTGCTCGACATGAAAGATTGGGGCCAATGTTCTAAAGGAAATAGAGTCACAAGAAATTCAGGATGGGATTCTGGGTTTGGAGAGTTGTGATGATGTTCCAGAAGAAGACGACTTAATTATATTTGAATAAATGTAGACTGTTGTACTGTACTTAAAAAAAATAACACATCTCCTGAAAATAAGCCCTAGGGTGTCTTCTTGAGGAAAAATAAATATAAGACCCTGTCTTATTTTGGGGGAAACATGGTAGTAAATAAAAGAAGGTCTAGGCTCTGAAAGATATGTGTATTTTTAAGTTTACCTTAAACTCAAGCTCAAGTATTCTTGTTCTACATAGTTCCACTTAGTTTCTGGGAGCCCAGTTGTCTAAAAGCAATATCCTAGCTGGCAAACAGGGTCAGTCATTTCCACTTTTCTGGACTACAGTAACAAGGCCTCTCTACAACTGGATTCTAGTTTATCTCCCCAACCTTATCTCCTTCACTTTTACATAAAATGGTCATAGCCCCAGACTTGAATGAGGGTCTCTCTTGTCCTCTATAACTAAGGTACTTTACACTCTTCTAAACACAGCTCCGATCCCATCTCCTCTGTTTATTTTCCCTAGCCTCCACAGTCTGAAGGGTTTTATCTCCGTCCTCTGACCTTCAAGGCAATCACTCTTAGAGTCATTCCACAGAGACCTCATATTAACTATAAGAGCTCTTCGCCTATCATCTGTAACCTTATTGAGTTTCTGGGCCCAAGGCCTCCCCCTCTGTTCCACAAAGTAACTTTTCAAAGGATGAATATAGCATTTCTAGGCCTATGACTGTCTTCAAATTAAATAAATGTCTGTGCCAAAATTATATTAGGTCCGAAGGTAAAAACTGGCTCTAAAGTCAGATAATACTTTTTTTGATAGATATATATTTTTTAATACTCTTCTCAAATTTTTACTCCTACACTGCTGGTGGGACTGCAAACCAGTTCAATCTCTGTGGAAAGCAATATGAAGATACCTTAACCACTTCAGTATGAGCGTTGACTATAGTCGATAGCCACAGATGAACGCACACAGCGACTTTAGCCGACAGCCGTGATACAACTTTTCTAATTTTTCATTTATCAAAATAAAATTGTGAACATTTAAAAATAACATAATGAAAACATATATGTATATGTTACCTATTCTGATTTACATTACAAGTAAAGCTACCTATAAAGTAAAACAAGCTTTCAGTGCTTTAAAGCTTTCCTCATCACATAAGAGCAAAACGGATTCATCATCAATGCACAGCACAAACTATCATGTGGACTATGAGTGCCGGCTGTGGGCAAGGTTTCGTAGCTGGTGAGCGCTGTACTGAAGTGGTTAAAGCGATACAAGTAGATCTACAATTTGATCCAGCAATCTCACTACTGGGCATCTACCCAAAAGAACAAAGGACACTGTACAATAAAGACACCTGCACTAGAATGTTTATAGCAGCACAATTCACAATTGCAAAGCTGTGGAAACAACCCAAGTGCCCATCAATACATGAGTGGATTAATAAAATGTGGTATATGTATACCATGGAGTACTATTCAGCTCTAAGAAACAATGGTGATATAGCCCCTCTTGTATTTTCCTGGATAGAGCTGGAACCCATTCTACTAAGTGAAGTATCCCAAGAATGGAAAAACAAGCACCACATATACTCACTAGCAAATTGGTATTAACTGATCAGCACCTAAGTGGACATATAGGAATAACATTTATCGGGTGTGGGGCAGGTGAGAGGGGGGAGGAGGGGACAGGTAAATACATACATAATGAGTGCAATATGCACTGTCTGGAGGATGGTCACGCTTGAAGCTCTGACTTGAGGGGAGAGGGGGAGCAAGGGCATTATATGTAACCTTAAAATTTGTACCCCCATAATATGCTGAAAAAATTGTACGATTTATTTTTAATATATAAAAATAAATTGCTGGGTTGCTCCATGTATGTGCATGCTCTGGAACCCAGCTCCACAGCCACTCCATCAGTGCCTATGCCTTGTACACCACCACAGCAGGTACGCCCATGCCCTGGATACTGGCACTGCACCCAGACCCCCAAGCAGTGGTTGCCCTACATGTATTCTTAGGCTGTTGGATGGAAAGTTCTGTATATGACCCTTAAATATTTTGGTCTATAATGTTGTTGAAGTCAGTTGTTTTTAATTGATTTTCTGCCTGGATGTTCTATCCATTATAGCAAGTGAAGTATTGAAGCCACCCATTATTATTGTATTGCTGTCAACATCTGTCTTCAGAGTTGTCAATATTTGCTTTATATATGTCTTAGTACATTTTGTGTTGCTATAACAGAATACCTGAGACTAGGTAGGTGAATTATAAAAAATAGAAATTTATTTTTCACAGTTCTAACAACTGGGAATTCCATGATCAAGGTGCTGGCATCTAGTATCTAGTGAGGGCCTTCTTGCTCAACAAGATGAGTATAGAAGAAACTTACCTTAAACAATAAAAGCCATATATGAAAACCACACAGCTAGCATCATAAACAATGGGGAAAAACTGAAAGCTTTCCCTTTTAAGATTGTGTACAAGCCAAAGATGCCCACTCTTGCCACTTCTTTTCAACATAGTACCGGAAGTCCTAGCCAGAACAATTATGTAACAAAAAGGAATAAAATACATCCATATTGGAAAGGAAGAAATTAAATTGTCTTTGTTTGCATATTACATGATGTTATGTACAGACAACACCAAAAACTCCACCAAAGACTGTTAAAACTAATAGATGAATTCAGTAAAGTTGCAGGATGCATAATCAACCCACAAAAATCAGTTGTGTTTGTATCCACTAAAAAGAACTGGCAGAAAAATAAATTGAGAAACGATCTCATATACAATAGCATCAAAAAAGAATAAAACACTAGGGAATAAAGTTAGCTAAGAAGGTGAAATATCTATATGTGTACACTGAAAACTATAAAACATTGATGAAAGATATTGAAGAAGACACAAGTAAATGGAAAGATATCCCATGTTTATGGATTGGAAGAATTAATGTTGTTCAAATGTCCATGCCACCCCCAAGTGATCTATAGATTCAATGCAATCCCTATCAAAATTCTAATGGTATTTTTCATAAAGATAGAAAAAATCCTAAACATTATATAGAATTTCAGAAAGGACCCTGAATAGCCAAAGCAATCTTGAGAGAAACCAAAGCTGGAGCATCACATTTCTTGATTTCAACTATATTACAAAACCATAGTAATCAAAACAGTATTGTATTGGCATAAAATCAGACACATAGACAAATGTAACAGCATAGAGAGTCCAGAACTAAACCCACACACATAAGGTCAACTAATCTATGACAAGGGTACCAAGAATACCCAGTGGGGAAAGGGTGGTCTCTTCAATAAATGACAGTGGGAAAACTGAATATCCACATGCCAAAGAATGAAATTGGACCCTTATCTTACACCATATAAAAAAATTAACTCAAAGTGGATTAAAGACTTAAACATAAGACCTGAAACCATAAAACTCCTAGAAGAAAACATAAGGGAAATTCTCCTTGACATGGTATGGGCAATGATTTTTTTGGATATGACATCAAAAGCACAAATGATAAAAGCAAAAATAAACAGGTGGAACTAAATCAAACTAAAAAGCTTCTGCATAAAATATATACCAACTATATATCTGATAAGGGATTAATATCTAATATATATAAGAAACTCATACAAATCAATAACAAAAAAGAACCAGATGAAAAAATGCACAAAGGACCCAAATAGACATTTTTCTGAAGAAAACACACAAATAGCCAACAGGTATATGAAAAGGTGCTCAACATCACTAATCATCAGGGAAATGCAAATCAAAGCCTCAATGAGATATCATCTCACACTTGTTAGAATGGCAATTATCAAAAAGACAAGAGACAACAAGTGTTGGTGAGGATGTAGAGCAAAGGGAACCATGGTATACTGTTGATAGAGTGTAAACTGGCAAGGCCATTATGAAAAACAGTATGTAAGTCCCTAAAAAAAATTAAAAATAGAACTATCTTATGATGTAGCAATCATACTTTTGGGTATATAACCAAAAGAAATAAACTCAGTATCTCGAAGAGACATTACAGCAGTATTCACAATAGCCAAGATATGGAAGCAACCTAAGTATCCATCAATGTATGAATAGATAAAGAAAATGTGGTGTAAATATACAATGAGATATTATTCATTCATAAGAATGGAAATCCTACCATTTGCAACAACATGTATGTCTACTGTCTACATGATTTCTTAGGCACGTGGTTTTTTACCTCAGTTTGGGTTCTCCTTGGGGTTTTTCTTATGTTGCACTGGTTCTTCTGTACCTTTTGAACCCATTAGTAGAATTCTGCTTTGATTTACACACACACACACACACACACACACACACACACACACACACACCCTATGCCTTCACAAGTAGTAGTTTTCCTTAATGTTGTAGAGATGTAGGAGGGGTTCTTACTTCACAGAAACACAAACAACTAAATCTAACATAAGCATACTCATTCTAGGAAGTCTTTTGACAGTGCCACCACAGGAATTTTGCCTTGTGCATCACCCTCTCCCAAGCTCCTATTCTTAAATGCAGTTGGAGGCTCAGACACATACCTCAGTGCTCAATAAAACAAAAGAGGCTTTCATGTCTGAAAATCCACTCTCTACAAAGAGAAATGGTGATTGTACATTGTGACTATTACCCCTTCAGTGCATATACATGTACTGTAAGTTCTGAGATATTTTTCCATTGTTATTCCTTTACAATTTGATGGGACCCCTGTGATACCTCATATAGAACATGGATCTTGGAGGTGGAGGGGGCAAGATGGCCAACTAGAGACATCGGTCACAAGATCATTCCAAATAGAAGACAAAGTTTCAGGTGAAAAAGCATAGCCCAGGAGGAATACTGAAGGAAAGGTACCAGAACCTATCCTTACTGGAGATCCCATGGGAAGAAGTTGAGGAGCAGAATAAAAGGAGGAAGACTTTGGCAGAGACCAACCCCTAAGGGATTCAGAGCCCAGTGGAAAGGGTAGGTGGGAGTATTTACTTTTCCTCTCCTCACACCCATGGCAGTCTGCCAGCTCCTGATCTGTCAGGGAGCCCTTCTACCTTCATAAATCCAAGTGCTGCTGCCACTGGCAAACTGAGTTTCTTGGGATCAGAGTACCATGCTGCAGGCCTGTGTAGGGTCATTTCCCCCACCACAGACTCAAGCTGAGGCAGTGAGCACCATATTGCCTGCACACATGTTGAGTGCCTCTATCCTGCTGGAGAAGTCATAGCTCCTCAGGCTCCCCGTACACACGTACACACACACACACACACACACACACACACACACACACACACACACCATGGGGTATACTCAGCCATAAAGACGAATGAAATAATGTCTTTCACGACAACTTGGACAGAACTGGAAGCCATTATCCTAAGTGAAGTATTTTAGCAACAGAAAAACAAATACTACATATATTTACTTATAAGTGGGAGCTAAACGATGAGTATACATGGTCATACACAGTGGTATAATGGACTTTGGAGACTCGGAAGGAGCTGAGGGGATCAAAAACTACCTATCAGGTACAATGTACATTATTTGAGTGACAGGTACACTAAACTCCCTGACTTCACCACCATATAATTCATCTATGTAACAACAAAAAATCACTTGTACCCCCCTAAATCTATTGAAATAAAAACTAATAATAAAACCCAGTTTACACCTGGAAAAAAAAAGAACATGGATCCCCTCAATGGTTTTTCCTTGCCATGAAGATGAATGTTCCCATCCAAGACCAACAAACCTACAGCTTATGCCCAAGACCTATAGAGCAAGACACTTGGATCGCATATCATCACACTTCAATCTTCAGGACTTTTATTTCTTGTTTCACTAGTTATTTCTTTCCCCTTTGTTGCTTTAAGGTTCTGGATTGTTATGAGACACTCTTTAACCTCCTGATGTGGTATATATAAGGCCCCTATCTTTAATATTTCTCTTTATACCCTTAGATACTCTTTGGTATAATTCCAACACATGACTACAATTTGCTCATGCTTTGACTAAATTTTTCTCAAACTTCTTTCAGTGACACTGTACTTCCATTTAAATCAATTCCTTGTAATTGATCAGTTGGTTTTCAAGGTAATCACACTCAACCACTGAGAGACTTCTTAGATGTCAAATACCACAATAGGCTAGAAACACAAAAATCTAAACTCTTTATCATGCCATACCTAAAAGAGGAGATTCTTCTCTCTACTGAAACAATACTTGGGAATATTTTGTAACTGAACTTTCACCAAAATGCAATTGAGAAAGATTTGAGGAAGAGATAGTGTATATTCAGAAGCTATCTCACTTTTGTACAACTTACCCACCCCCAAAAGGGCATATTATTATATAGGTTAGGCCACAAGTTCTTTTGGTTTTGATCTACTTGGTAGTCTCTATTATTAAACATGTCAATGCTTGGCACCAGACCAGTCTTTCTAAATGGTGCAAAACATTATGATACTATCTGACAACCCCATAGGGGTTATTTTGGCCAAAGACAGATCACCGGATAGCCTCTGATGAGTGGTATTTGATTTGTGACAAAAATTCCTGTTGACTATTATTTGCAAACTAGACACAATTGCAAAGATGTGTTGTCCCTAATATCACTCAGTGTCTGTTTTGGGCCATTAAGTTTCCTTTTCAGAGAAATACGTCTTTAGATAATTTGACTCAAAGAGAGAAACCAGACTTTGATTTGAGTTCAAAGATTTTAACTACTCAAGAGGAATTTTGTACTGTTTCCTTCTGCTACCAAGCTTCTTCATTCCACATTTTATAAGAGGCCAGAAAAATTGGGGCAATCCTACATGTTATTGTTCAGAGAACAACAGAACTAGACAATGTCACTAAGGCCATAACACTCTTTTCCTAAAAGGCTCATGAAATCAGGTAAGCTGTGTTTGAACATACAGCCACTCTAGATATAATATTGGCCTCTGAGGGTGGAAGAATGTTGTACTTGCATTCCAGTAGACTCTCTGAGAGTTTTAACATTACTAATAATATCTGAGAAACAAACAAGCAAATCAAGATATTTGGCATTTTTGCTAGTGCCCTGATATCTGGTTTTGCATGCTTTTCAGATTAGAAACAGTACCTGTTCTTTTGGTTTAACTTGGGTGAACTTGGCTCTTGACTTAGAAGAGGACTACACATTCTGATCATTCCCTAGTGTTTGTCTGTGTTATGGTGTTCCAATGTACAACCTCCAGATTCCTAAATGCTCCTGTATAGCCACTGTCCTGTCAGATGATCTAACACTAAACTGATATTGAAGGAATGTGAAGAATGAACATTTGTCCAACTACAGATTATGTTCTCCAAACCATCTTTTTAGATCAATGAAATGTGAACAATGATGAAGAGCTGATTTTCACAGAATAATGTTCCATGGTTGACCTCACCTGTGCTTGGCCAAAAGGGCAGGGGGTGGTAGTGAAAGAACAAAAACCTGTCTAGGATAGAAAGAGTGAAAATCACCTCAGAGTGAGAAAGAAAACGGTATCCCTGCTGTCGATTGGGCTGAGATGACAGACACAGATAGAGACAATTTCAAAGTTAACAGAAAACATTGTTTCTCACGAAGTCATGCAGCAGCTGTAAAATGCCATAAAGACAACCTTCTCCTCTCCAGAAAGTGACTACTGCTTTCTTGTCAATCATGTCCCCAGACCCACATGGCTCTTCCTGTCTATTACTGGGGATTCTCAATTATTGTGCTTCCTTTGCCATTACATATGTAGGTCTGCATCCATGTCTGTACCCTGCACATACTCAATCATCTAGGGTGCACAGAGTAGCACTGGATCTCCAAGGAACCCCCAGATTGGCTCTGTAATTTCCTAGAGCAGTGCTGGACCTCCAGCATTTTTACCAATTATCTCACATTCTTATCTTACTTCTTTAGATGAAAGTCTTAATTTTGACCCTGTGTGGTCCCTTGTGACCATCCTCCTAGTAAATCCTAAAATTTCCTGGACAGCCCTGAGAAGATCAAACAGCTCTGTAACAGTGAGAAAGTGAATGTGCGTGAAATGTTGTAAGCAAGGAAGGACTTGAGTCTGCTGGGTGAAGGGAAAGGACAGAGACATGGGATGAGAGGACTACATTGGAGAGAAGTCATGAGTTGGAAGTGGGGAGAGCTGGTGGATGAAGGCACTCTGGATGGGGCAGTGGAAGCCAGCCTGGGTACCATGGAGGCAGGGAAGGCTGGGCTTCCTGCAGGTGAGGAGGGGGATTATAGTCACCAGTAATGGGGAGGAAGTGATCGAAGAAGTCCTGCAGGAAGAAGGGGATGGGAGGAAGAGGGGACAAGTGGTGGTGTGGCCATAGGGGAGTCTGGCCTACCTCCCTGCTGTGGATGAAAGTGGGGAACATATAAGTCCTGTGAGAGGAGTGGGCAGGAAAAGGATGGGGGGGAGGAATGATGTGCTCCTGGATGAGCAAGAGAAGGAAGGAAGGAATGTTGTGGGGGAGGAGCACAGCAGAACACAGAGGGGGTGGGGAGAGGAGTGGTGCGGAGGCGCAGAGAAGTCCTATATGAGAAGCAGATGGGGAAATGAAGAAGGTCCTAGAAATCCTGTATGAGAAAGGGGGTGAGAGGAGGCAAATAGAAAGCCTATCGAGGAAGCAGGGAGATCAATGTGCAATGCATACGGAGTGTTCAGCACATCTGCTTTCCTTTTTCTCTTTCCATTGAAGTATAACTTACATGCAATGGCGTGCACAGTCCGAAGTGGACAGCTCATGTAACTACCACCCATCTCAGGATGCAGAGCTTTTCCAGCACCCTGGGCTGCCTCCCAGATAGTACCACCCATGAGCAACCACTGTTCTGCCCTCCATCACCATGAATTTGTCTTGCCTGCTTTTGAGCTTGTTCCTATTCTCACCATCACACTTGGAGAGGGACCTGGGGTCAAGTTAGCCCTCTGCTGCCAGCCCACATCCATCCTTTCTGGGGACCTGATGTCTCCATGTCCTGCGCCCTCAGGGCTTTTGCTGGGCGAAGGTGCTGTATTTTCACTGATTGCCTATTCAGCTGGGTCTACCCACTCTTTCCACTGATTTTCAGAAATCCATTGTGCTCTTACAACATCTCCTCTCCTCTTCCTTTTGTCCACATGGTGAGTTTATACATTAAAAAGAAAATTTGTTTACAGTTATTTTTGTGTCTTAGAAAAAAATGGGTTAAATGCTTGTGGTCAATCTACTGCATTTACTTAAAAGATTTACATTGTGTTTAAACATCTCCAGATATTTTAATTATGTTTCCTTTCTCATCCCTGATTCTGTTTTATTCCCTTAATTTTGTCTTTGTCAGATTTGAGTGGTCTATAGACTCTGCCTTTAGAATGAATTTTCTCTTTTAGTGGTGTTTTGGTTTCATTTGTCAAATATAATATTTTTCTATTTAGAAAATCTCATTTACCTTCATCTCTTTTATATTATTTGAAATCATTTTGTTGTTCTTTATATAGTTTCTTGAGGACACTGAAATATTTTCAGTGTTCTTTCCCAATACATTTATTTAGCTATATAAGTTGTCTTCTATATGTTCCTTTAAGCTGCATTCCACCAGTTTTTTCTATAAACTTTTAAATTGAAATATAACATTATCCAAGAAAGTGTACACATTTTAAGAGTATAAATCAATGAATTTCTAGAAAGCGAACACACCATGGAACTACCACTGAGATCAAGAAATTAAACCAGGGGTGGGGAGCCCATGGCCTTCTCTTTTAATAAAATCCTTTTATTTTTATTAATACATTTTTGTTTACCTTTTATATTTTTATTTTATTTTTAAAACAAATCTAGAATTTTCCCTGAAAAATTTAGATTCAGTCAAAAGACCATGCTTACGGACCCAGAAGTTAAAGTTAGTTAAATGTTAATTATTAAACATTTCAGCGACCTGGAAGTGCCCTTTTTGGCTCTCATGGTCTGTGCCTGTACTGGTTCAGAAATGTGAAGAGATACTTTCAGTTGTCACAAGACTGGACAGTACCGACATCATCGGTCAGGTGGAGGCAGGGATATGAGACATCCCGCTGTGCATGCGCTAGGTCTGCCTGACACAGAACCAGCCCACCCAAAATGCCAACAGCTCTCCTGCTCACAAATAAGGGGGTTGACAACTTCCCCCTTGCTTTCTGTTCTGCCTCACCTCAGTTGGTGGCCTGTCATCTTACACCCTCCATGTACCAGTCTCCTCATTCCCAGGTGTTTGCAGTTACCGCCCACATTTACCCACCACCTGCGCTCTGTCCCTCCTGATTCATCCACTTGGAAATGCCTTTTCCAGATCAGCTTGAGGGACACGACATACTCTTTAAAACTTACAGCTCTTCCACAACTTCGCAGCATGAGGTGCCCATACTGCTAAACTATAAGCCCCTTAAGGACAGGAAATGTGTATTCTGCATTCTGTGGCCCCCACCACCCAAGAAAACCCCAGGGACATAATACAAGTTCAAAACTGTTTTTTTTATATATCAATAATATATGATAGTGGCAAGTTGCCTACTTTTGTAGGCAACTTGCCACTATCATATATTATTGATCCCGTTATATTTGTCAGGTAAAATTTTTATGAAAGTATAATACTCATATAATAGAAAGGGGCACAAATCATAAGTGTATATCATGATGAAGTTTACAAAATGAAGACATCCATGTAACCACTATTCATTTCAAAGAACAGAACATTACCAGTGTCACAGCCCTCTAGCCAAAGGTCAGCAGGAACACACCTGTGGTTGAACACGTTGGATTTATTACTTGCTGCAGCAAGAGAGGACGCATATGGTGGAGTATCTCCCTAAGGGGGTGCTATAAAAACTTATGGGATCTGGGCCCCTGTTAGGTGATTTGGGGAAGAGTTAAAGAAGCAGGGTTTTGCTCTGGGTTGGAAGCTGTCAGGAAGCAAGGGGAATTCTATGATTTGGTATCTCCTATGGGATGTATGTCTGTGTCCGCTGCCCCCCGCCAAATTCATATGTTGAAATCCTAATGCCCAAGGTGACAGTGTTAGGGGGTGGGGATTTTAGGTCATGAGAGCATTGTCTTCATGAATTTGGTTAGTGCTCTTATAAAAAAGATCCAAGGAGACAGGGATCAAGATGACGGACGAAAAACACGGCCAGACAGAGTGTCTCTGCAGAAAAGATAGATTCTAGCAGAAATTAGAAAAAAGAAGCAAGAAAACGAGCATACAGCAGACGAAGGTCGGAAGGAAGGGTATCTGAGACCACCGGAGACTCCACGGGAGGAGGTTGTGGAGGAGAACTAGAAGCTGAGACCGCCAGAACAGCCCAGAGACCAGCAGGAAGGGTAAGTGGCTCAGTCACCTTCCCCTCCCCTGCATCTCAGACTGCAGTGTACTAGCGGGTGGAGAGACCTGCGGACACCAGCCCAGCGACGGCCGCCGCCAGTGAGCGGTAAGCCAGTAGCGGACGCGGCACCAGGCTCCCAACTCCCTCGGGACACCTCCGTGTGCACAGACCCGAGCCGCGCGGCAGACGCCATATTGCCTCCTCCTCCCCTCCGCCGACCCTAGCCACGGCTGCCCAGAGAGACAATACAGCCACCAGCCGGAGGCACCTACAGGGAACAGGAACTTCCCTTTTGGGACCATACAGCTGACTAAGGGGAACTCAGACTGTGAGCTCCTCACCGGCCAGTCCTCCCAGGAGCTGCTGGCCCTGTGATCCCAGGAGAACGGTGCAGACCCTGAGACTGAGAGACATAGACCCAGCTTGGGCTCCCTGTGGGTGAATTGGGACTGGGACTGCTCCCCCTGGTGGGGATATAGTTTGAACTCTGAGGCCCCGAAGTCAGACCTGCAGACCACATCCCGTGCACCAAGGTCTCGCATTGCCCAGGGCACAAAAGGGATATACGTGAACAGCCTACAGAGGTGTTTGTGCCTTCAGAGGCAGATCAGTGTACTAGAGGGCAACCCTCCTCCCAAAGGGAGGCCGTACGCCCAGCCCAGGTGGCGTTCCTGCCAGGGAACCTCCCCGCTGGCATCACAGTCCTGGGAGGCCTGGTGGCGTGTGGTCTGGCCTGCTGGCAGAGGCCCAGGAGTAGCGGCGGAGTTGGGGAGGGTGGAAAGAAGCAAGGCCCACTCCAGAATGCGGGTCTCAGACAGCCCTACCACAAATGTAGACTTTCTGACTAAGCGGGGCCATTCCAGCCCCTCCCTGACAGCTTTTCCTGGAAGCAGAGAACAGAACTTTGACCCCTGCTAACGGTATTGGTGGTCCCTGAGGGCAGGTTTACCCAACCCAACTCGGCCCAGACTCTCTCCTAGACCAGCCCTCACTGAGGGGGAGAAAAGGACACACCTGGAAGTCCCAGGGCCCCACCGACCACCTGAGGCACTAGAGTGCCTCTCAACAGGAACAAGAGCAGATAACAGGACACAAAAACAAAGCGTACCCTGCTCCTCCAAGCAAGCGCCATCTACTGACAGGGAGGACATCCTGCACACCCTTTTCACAGCACCTACTGACTCATTATACAGTGAGCAGTCGAATCTCACCCACAGATACCACCTACTGGCTCAAAAACTAAACAAGACATGTGAATACCCAAACGAAAACCTAAAGAAAAGAAACAACAACTCATCGACATGGGAAGAAATCAGAGAAGGAACTCCAGAAATATGAAGAACCAACCGGAAAACACACCGCCAAAGAGGAGCACCAGCCCCCTAGAAATGGACACCAACCAAAATCAGGCAACCAAAATAACAGAAGAGGAATTTCGTATGTGGATCATAAGAAAAATCACTGACCTGCAAGAACAACTTAATAACCAACACAAAGAAATGACAAAAAGCCTCGAGGACCTAGAACAAAAGTTCACTAAAGAAATAGACACAATGAAGAAAAGTTTAAGTGAACTCATGGAAATGAAGAATCAATTCAGGGAACTACAAAATACAGTGGAAAGTCTCAAGAACAGGGTAGATAAAACAGAAGAAAGGATCTCAGAGATTGAAGATAACACATTCCAATTAAATAAAACAGTCACAGAGATAGAGCAGGGAAACAAGAGAAAAGAGCAAAGCCTACAAGAGCTGTGGGATTACGTGAAGAAACCTAATGTGAGGTTCATAGGGTTACCAGAAGGGGAAGAAGACAACACTCAAGTGATGGACAAGCTATTTGAAGATATAATAGAGGAAAATTTCCCAGGCCTTGCTCAAAATCTCAATATACAAGTTCAAGAAGCTCAGAGGACCCCTGGGAGATGCAATGCAAACAGGAACACGTCACAACATGCAGTCATCAGACTGACCAAAATATCAACTAAAGAAGCCCTTCTAAGAGCTGTAAGACGAAATAAGCAAGTAACATACAAGGGAAAGCCAATTCGAATAACACCAGACTTCTCTAATGAGACTTTACAAGCAAGGAGAGAATGGGGCCCCATTCTCACTCTTCTGAAACAAAACAATGCCCAGCCTAGAATCTTATTCCCTGCAAAACTAAGCTTCGTATATGAAGGAGAAATAAAGACATTCTCGGATAAGGAAAGTCTCAGAGGATTCTCCAAGACAAGACCAGCCCTACAAGAAGTACTCAAAACAGTGTTACACACAGAACACCATAATAAAAACTCACGAATATAAAAACAACCAAAACCCAAAGATTAAAGGCCAGATACTACAATGGCTCAAGAGAGAAATCAAAGCAACAACATCCAACCCAACAGAATGAACAGTAATCTACCTTACCTATCAGTTCTCTGAATAAATGTGAATGGCTTAAACTCTCCACTCAAGAGACATAGGCTGGCTGAATGGATAAGAAAATATAGGCCAAGTATATGCTGTCTTCAGGAAACACATCTAACCTGCAAAGATGCATATAGACTAAAAGTAAAAGGGTGGAGATCAATATTCCAAGCAAATGGAAGCCAAAAGAAGGCTGGGGTGGCAGTTCTAATTTCAGATGATTTAGTTTTTAAACTAACAAAAGTAGTGAAAGACAAAGAGGGTCATTATATAATGGTGAAGGGCACCGTTCCACAAGAAGAGATAACAATTTCAAATATATATGCACCCAACGTAGGTGCATCCAGTTTCATAAAGCAAACCTTAATGGTACTAAACAAATTGATTAATAGCAATTCCATATTCACCTGAGATTTCAACACCCCACTGATGGCACAAGACAGATCCTCCAAACAGAAAATTAATAAAGAAATAATGGACTTAAACAAAACTCTAGAACAATTGGGTCTGACTGACATTTACAGGACATTCTACCCAAAATCCACTGAATATACGTTCTTTTCGTCAGCTCACGGGACATTCTCTAAGATTGACCATATCCTAGGACACAAAGTAAACCTCAAGAAATTTAAAAAAATAGAAATCATACTGTGTACCTTTTAAGATCACAGTAGAATAAAAGTAGAAATCAACCCTAACAGAAATTCACATTTCTACACAAAAACGTGGAAATTAAACAACCTCCTACTAAATGATTACTTCATAAATGAAGAAATCAAGATGGAAATAAAAAATTTCTATGAAGAAAATGACAATGGAGAGACAGGTTATCAAATCCTCTGGGACACAGCTAAAGCAGTTCTGAGAGGAAAGTTTATCTCCATAAATGCCTATAACCAAAAGTCAAAAAGATCACCAATAGACAATCTAATGAAACGACTCAGAGAGCTGGAAAAAGAAGAACAGACCAACCCCAAACCCAGCAGAAGAAGTGAAATCAACAAGATCAAATCAGAACTAAACGAAATTGAAAACACGGAAGCTATTCAGGAGATTAATAAAACAAAAAGTTGGTTCTTTGAAAAAATAAACAAAATTGACACGCCATTGGCTAAGCTAATGAAAAGCAGAAAAGAGAAATCTCTAATAAGCTCCATCAGGAACAAAAAAGGAGACATCACAACTGATCCCAAAGAGATACAAGATGTAATTTATGAATACTACAAAAATCTTTATGCACACAAACTGGAAAATGTGGAGGAAATGGAAAATTTCTAGAAACACACAGCCTCCCTAGGCTCAACCAGGAAGAAATAGATTTCCTGTACAGACCAATCTCAAGAGCTGAAATAGAAACAGCAATTAAAAATCTCCCTAAAAAGAAAAGTCCCGATCCAGATGGTTTCGCACCCGAATTCTACCACACTTACAAAGAAGAACTAGTACCTATCTTGCAGAAATTATTCCACGACATCGAGAAGAACGGAAACCTCCCCGACACCTTTTATGAAGCGAATATTACTCTGATACCAAAACCAGGAAAGAATGTAACAAAAAAAGAAAACTACAGACCAATATCCCTAATGAATATAGATGCAAAAATTTTCAACAAAATCTTAGCTAACCGAATCCAGATGCTTATCAAAAAAATAATCAATCACAACCGAGTGGGTTTCATCCCAGGGATGCAGGGATGGTTCAACATACGTAAATCTATAAATGCAATTCACCACATAAACAGAAACAAAAACAAAGACCACAGGATTCTTTCAATAGATGCAGAAAAAGCTTTTGACAAAATTCAACACTCTTTCATGATAAGAACACTTAATAAAATAGGCATAGAAGGAACATACCTAAAAATGATACAAGCCATATATGACAGACCCATAGCCACCATCATACTGAATGGGGAAAAATGGAAAGCATTCCCACTTAGAACTGGAACCAGACAAGGCTGCCCACTATCTCCACTTCTATTCAACATAGTGCTGGAAGTTCTGGCTACAGCAATCAGACAGGAAAATGGAATTAAAGGTATCCAAATAGGGGCAGAAGAGATCAAACTTTCACTGTTTGCTGATGATATGATATTATATATAGAAAACCCCAATGATTCAACCAAGAAACTCCTGGAACTGATAAATGAATTTAGTAAAGTCTCAGGATACAAAATCAATACACAGAAATCAGAGGCATTCATATACGCCAACAACAATCAAATTGAGAAACCAAATCAAAGACTCAATTCCCTTCACAACAGCAACAAAGAAATTAAAGGAACTAGGAATATACTTAACCAAGGAGGTAAAAGACCTCTACAGGGAGAACTATGAAACACTGAGGAAGGAAATAGCAGAGGATGTAAACAGATGGAAATCCATTCCATGCTCGTGGATTGGCAGACTCAACATCATTAAAATGTCTATAATATCCAATATGATCTACATATTCAATACAATACCTATTAAAATCCCATCAGCATTCTTCAAAGATATAGAAAAATAATTTTACGCTTCGTATGGAACCAAAAACGACCCCGAATATCAAAAGCAATTCTAGGCAACAAAAACAAAATGGGAGGCATTAATATGCCAGATATCAAACTATACTACAAAGCTGTAGTAATTAAATCAATCTGGTATTGGCACAAAAATAGGAATATTGACCAGTGGAACAGATCTGAGAATCCTTATATAAAACCATCGTCATATAGCCACCTAATCTTTGACAAAGCAGACAAAAACATACGCTGGGGAAAAGAATCCCTTTTAAATAAATGGTGCTGGGAAAACTGGATAGCCACTTGTAGAAGGCTAAAAAGCAGGACCCACATCTTTCACCTCTCACAAAAATCAACTCACGCTGGATAACAGACTTAAATCTAAGGTATGAAACTATTAGAATTCTAGAGGAAAATGTTGGAAACACTCTCCTAGACATCGGCCTAGGCAAAGAATTTATGAAGAAGTCCCCAAAGGCAATCAAAGCAGCAACAAAAATAAATAAATGAGACATGATCAAACTAAAAAGCTTGTGCACAGCCAAGGAAATAGTCATGAAAGTGAACAGACAACCTACAGAATGGGAGAAAATTTTTGCATCCTACGCATCCGATAAGGGGCTGATAACTAGAATATACTTAGAACTCACGAAAATCAGCAAGAAAAAATCAAATAACCCTATTAAAAAGTGGGCAAAGGACTTGAACAGAAACTTTTCTAAGGAAGACAGAAAAATTGCAAACAAACATATGAAAAAATGTTCAACATCTCTAATCATCAGGGAAATGCAAATCAAAACCACAATGAGATATCCCTTAACTCCAGTGAGAATGGCCTTTATCAAAAAGTCTCCAAACAATAAATGCTGGCATGGATTTGGAGAGAGGGGAACACTCCTACACTGCTGGTGGGACTGCAAACTAGTTCAACCTCTGTGGAAAGCAATATGGAGATACCTTAAAGCGATACAAGTGCATCTACCATTTGATCCAGCAGTCCCATTGCTGGGCATCTACCCAAAAGATCCAATGACACTCTACAAAAAAGACACCTGCACTCGAATGTTTATAGCAGCACAATTCATAATTGCAAGGCTGTGGAAACAGCCCAAGTGCCCATCAATCCAAGAATGGATTAAGACAATGTGGTATATGTATACCATGGAGTACTATTCAGCTCTAAGAAACAATGGTGATATAGCACATCTTATATTTTCCTGGTTAGAGCTGGAACCCATACTACTAAGTGAAGTATCCCAAGAATGGGAAAACAAGCACCACATATACTCACCAGCAAACTGGTATTAACTGAGCAGTTAACTGGTATTAACTGGACACATAGGTACCACAGTAATAGGGTATTGGGCAGG